>BPLR01017649.1:0-190564 GCA_021605095.1 Caerostris extrusa | reverse complement strand
AATGAAGATTCTGCTCCTAAGGGTCTGTCAGGGTCTCTTGTAAAATTCTAGGGCATAATGATTGAAAATACAATATAAAGTGATTTCATGGAAATTGAACAGCTCGTGCTGATAATATGAGTTCCTCGCAGTTAGAATGACGCACTTACTTATAACATTATAGTTATATTGCAGAGTAAAGTGAATGCTGGAAACCTGTTAGTCAGAGTATTGAAACATACCATTGAAACAGAGACTCCCCAGCAGCTTCAATTTTCCCAAGAATTTTGAATAACACTGACAGGGTGCCTCGTGGCCCCAACATTGCCACATCACTGGTAAATTGAGGCATTGCTTGAGCTTAGCTTGCTTATTTTTTTGATTAGCGTCGAGCCAATTTAACCAGAATTTAATGAAAATGAAGAAAAGAATTTCATCCTCCATGGTATTAATAAAAAAAAAGAAAAAAATCCAATTTCCCACACCCATTATATGGTTTTCCAGATGAAGGGATTTTGACTGGATTTAATCTGCAGAAATTAGGAAAATGTTTTTCATATCAAAATGATTCCTTTAGCATGACCATGTTATTTCATTGCAACTTCAGTTAGTCTTTTCAAGATAATATTGTAAAAGAAAAAAAGATAGTGCTTCCATTTCCTTTTGTAAAAAGATTTGGTTATAACATATTTTTAAAGAACAAACCATTTTGTGATCATGTTTTTTGTCCGACGAGCTTCTTTAGTGGCTGGTGCTCCAATATCAACTTTCTTGTGCCAACACTTCTGGTGGAAGCTGGTTTTAAACTGTGCTCAAAATGAAGAGAGATAGCTTCTCCCAATAAACCTTTAAAGAAGCCTTCCTATTTGTTTACACGTGTGTTATTGTCTCCATTGAAAATAAAACAAGCACATGAATTATTGAAATTTTTTTATCAATTTTCTTAACAGCTCAAACACTTCCAAAGAACCCTTTTCAAACATCCTTCATTTGATTTCCTGTAATTCCCATACAGAATATAGTAAAACAGATTTTGGAAAAGATTTTATCATATATTTGCAGGAGGTATAAAGACAGGTTGTAATTAGGTCTCAAGATGGAGTTTAAGAAGATCAAAACATTTTTACTTGTCAACAAAATAAAAAAGAGATAAATAAAATATAGAACAACCAGGTATGAAATGAAATACTAATAATAAAAAGTAAATGAGGTGGAGAATATTTTACAAGATAGCTGGTTAGTTTACTAGATGATCGGTGTTGATTTGTTATTAGTACCAAATATTTGATTCAGTGTCCCGTAACCTTTGATATTGTCCAAACAACAGTACTCTTTCAACTGGACAAATTTTGGTACTCAAAATGGCAGGGTGTGCCATCAAAAAATAGCAGTATGAACAAAACATAATGTAACATACATAAATATAATAAAAAAGACACTCAAAGATAACACAAAACTTGTTTGTTATGTTGGCTTGTAATTTGTATTTGGCAATATTAACCCTGATGAGATGTAGTGGTAATAAAGTGAATTGTTATCATGTGCTAATAATTGGTTTAACACATTTTTACAATATAAGAAAATTGTGCCCAGAACAAAGATAAAAGGGGGTATTTTTTGATTTGAAGTCGGAGTTAGTTGAGCCTGCTTCTTTAACTCCTTTACTTGTTAGCAAGTTGAGATTTTAGTTTCTGGGTCATATCTGGTATGGACCACTGGGGCCTGCACCACACTCATATTTTACACCACTTTGCAATATAATCAAAACAATATTGGATGAATAGACATCGTTGAGCTGCTTTTTTACATTTTGAATAGAATTTTTTGTCTATTTCTTTTAGTAGTTTCTTGTTTTATGACTTGGAGTAAATGTATTCAAAGACCTTTTCTTGAATGTCATGCCTGATTACCCAGCTTAAGAGTTATGTTTTCAAAATAAATATACTCTCAAAGTATGTAACACTTGTATTTGATGTATGGTGAGTTTGTGGGGTCGGCATGCTGGCCCATGAAAGAAAATGAATTTTTCAATACAGTCACCATTATTTGTTTAACACTTGATTTTGACTGAAATGGTGATTTGCACTTATTTTTTGGCATTTAGAAATAACTTTCCATACTGCAATGGCTGATTGTGCTGCATACGGCCTTTTGAAATTGGTGCTCGAGTTTTGTCACATTGTGTCCCAGGCCTGATAAGTAGAGTGGTGGCACATCTGGTCTGTAATTCTCATAATTATTACAAAGCCAATAGTTTCATTTTTTGAGCAAAATATTGGCTAACTTAAAATAAATCAATTTGTGGGTCAAAAACATCGCTTTAATAAAAATAAAGGCAAACAGCATCAATATTTATTTACACACTATTTTTTTATTACAGACCACACAGAGATAAAATAATAAGAAGAGCCTTTCTTGAAATTGTAGTATGTGAGTTGCTGGTACTATAAAATATTTCATACTCTGTGATATTTCAAAATGTTTATTTAGCTATTTTATGTATCTGTAATAAAAAAAGGTGTGAAATGCAAATAAAATAATATATATTTTAGTTTTTAAATGTTTTTATTAAAGATGTAGAAATATTTTTGCATTTTACAGCCCATATATTCTTAAAGCCTGTAATAATGGGTCTAAAATTAAGTACCTTTCATTAACTCAGTAAAATAGTTGCGAGTACAGACATAAAAGCAAAAGTTATCATGTTCTAAGGTTTTAACACATTAATAAATTAATTTTCAATTGAAAGTTAAATTGTATCTCTTGTGAATACTGCACAGTATGGAAAGTTATGTTTCAATGCAAAAAAGCAATAAAATTTTTTAATCTTATAGTATGAAGCTAAAAAAAATCATGTCCAAATAAATAATTAGAAGTTAAAGATACATTGGAAAAAAAATTCATTTTTCTTTCATGTTGAAATTTGGCTTTACAAACTGGGTAAGAATTTGTGTTGATTTATAATTTTGAGTTGAATTGTTATTTTGAGCATTTTTACATATAGACCAATTGTTAATCCTAAAATTTTAGAAAGCCCTGATAAGTTGAAAAACTTCTTTTATAGCCAAGTACTTTACCTAATTCTCATTGAAAATTACTTAAAAAGATGAAATGGAAAAATTATATATTAGTGCCAAAAAATGGTAAATATTGTCTATTCATCCAAGAGTTATATATTTTGGATTATATATTTTCATGTAAATATGGGTAAGATTAACAGAAAATATATGGTGAAAGCTTAGACTTAATGGTCCAAGTACCAGGAAACGAAATAAGATGCTGGGAAAATGTATTGGTGCTAGCTTATGCCGTAATTAGAAAGTTCAAAAGGTAATGAAATGCACTAAATGAAAATACCCAAAACACTTTTGTTCTAGACTGTAAAACTATACATTTGTTAAAAATGTAATTTGTTAAAAACTTAGGTGTACACATAAACAAAGAGGTGAAGTTTTTGCAATATCATAGAATTTAATATTACTTTGATACAAAATTTTATATATTGTATAAAATTGGGATTTTTTGTAATGTTTTCTATCTCTTTTTGAATTGAATCTTCTTTTATTTAGAGTTTATATGTTTGGTTTGTGTTTCGTCTTCTGGGTGCTACTGTAGTCAGCTTTTATACTTCATAAATTTTAGTTTCAAACATTCAGTTGAAAAAATGTTGGATTTAGCTTGAACAATAACTTAATCCAAAAGGTTAAAGACCTTAACTCAAACATTTAAACTCTTACAACTTAATAGTGCAGAATCTTATAATATCAAGTAAAGGCTACAGTTTTAAAAACAAAGTGCAAATTAATATCTCATTGTAAAATGCGTCTGTTATACTGTTTACTCTTTACTTAAGTTAATTTGGGTTTTGTTTTTTATTGTCTCTCTTGCCTTTTGCTTGTCTTATTTTTATTTTATCTCATTTCATTTTTAAGTAAAAAATTATTTCTTGATCTGCTTGTGCAACCCATGCGGATTGCTTAGAATTTTTGAATATCTCCATATCCAGGAAAAAAGTAAGGCAGGTATTGGTGGAAAATGTTTTCAGAATGTTTTTGGTAAATGCAAGTTAGCCAATAAAGAACAACGCTGAATATTAAAAGATATTTGAAAGAGCCCTTTGGAAGTGGTGGCTGGAGCTTCAAGGTAAGAAATCAGAAGAAGTGAGTAAAAAACATTAATTCATAATTGTGTATTTCCTTATTTCCTTTTCCTTCCTTTTAATGGAAGAACACTCACAAAACATTTCTATATAACATTCTTTTTTAATCAAATTAAAATTCTTTTAAAAAGTAACATTGAAATAGCATAAGTTAGGTATATGTATATATTGTCCTTGAACCAGATCTGTCCATTCACAGGAAGATAATAAGCATGGGAAAAGTCAGAGGAATTGTTTCAATGCCTTTGAAACCTTCATTACAGATAGACAAGTAAAATTCCTCATAACTGTAAAATCTAAGATTTTGTCTCCTTAATTCATATAGTTTATGGTGGAAGTTTAATTATACAAAAAAAGAGGGAATATGTGTTGTTTTCTTGCAAATGTGGCTTGGGAAAAGTAGACACGAGTTTTGAAACAGGGAAGGGCAAGAATCAAAGTAATAAATAAAAGCCCATTTTGATATAAAAAAACATTTCTCTCCTTGAATTTCTGCTGCGCGAAACAGTCATTACATTAGCGGATTTCTGTAAAGCATTGGTGGTGCGTAAAATGGATCTTTTAAATTTTTTGCTCCGCCAAAGCGGTCTGGCGGCTGTTCTGGCCAGGGCTCTGGTGGCTTGCTAATCCAAAGTAAGCAAGCACAAAAAATATTTCCTCAAATTGTGCACTGCAAGAAAAAGGGTGAAAATGGTAGTTTGGGCCCCAATCTTGAAATGATTCCCACATCCCAGGAAATCTTCCTGTGTGGGCACCTGAAGGCCGCTTGGCTTGGAAGTGCTCTTCCTTGTGCTGAAAAGGTTTCAGCCACACTCTCACTCCCGGCAGAAGGCGGCCTGGGATGTAACACTTTGTAAATAATAGAAACAGGTTTTCATTCAGATATTTCTTCAGGAAGGCAAGTCAAGTGATCAACACCCTTCTTTCAAAGTTTCTCCCATAGTACTTTCCGATTGTACCCTTTGCATTTTACTTTCCCCATTTATCACCATGTGTAAGTAGAAAGTTTCCATCCCTCTCTCTCCTTTCACTGGAGCCCTGAACTTTAACCTCTGTGGAGGAGGGTCACAAGCAAAGGAAAACATCTCTCTAATTTAATATTGAAACTATGTGCTCGTAAGAAATTCTGGGAAATTTACTCAGCCTTCATTTCCATGCCCTGCACTCTCAAAACTCCTCTGATGCTTGACATTCCTTGGGTATTTCCATGAATGAAATGTTCTTTTAGTGAATCTTAATTTCATCATTTCTTATATCATTTTACAAAATATTTCCTCTTCCAAAAACCCTTTTCTAAGTATATACGCCAGTTTGGCTATTGAATGATAATGCTCTTCTTGTAGAATTTGGGAATTCTTCATTTATGGCAACATTTATTTTACTTTGTATATTCTTTTTAGAGTTTCTGGAACTATTCTTTCTTCATGAAGTTTTTGATCTATTTAACATTGCTATATTCGTGTGGCTATTGAATTTGGCCATTTTTGTAATATTCCAATCAATTGTTTCCTATATCTCGTGCATTATTAAACATTGGCATATTCTGAGTTCATTCATCCGTTCTCGATTGTTCACACACGATGAGTTGAAATTTGCTTAGCAGATTTTTTTTTTTTTTCCCCTCATTACAATTTAAAAACTTCTCTCATCGTTTTATAAAAAAAAAATAAAAAGATGTTCTATGTGATTTTCTTTTATAATGGGGAAGGGTAACAATCTCATTCAATATTATGTACAAATAAATTATGTTATAATTAACTTTTAATACTGATATGTAGGGATTTTTTCTGCTGCATTAGGCGTTTAAAAGAAATTATATTTTTTCCTGTATTAAAAATTAATATATAATTAACGATTTAGCAAACCTGTTGGTAAATTTTCTAATTAACCTTGTTTTATAAAAAAATTTCCTCATTTCGATTTGATGTTAATGGTATAAGTGTGCCATTTACACCTCTTTACCACATTTGACAAATGGATTTTATGAAAATTTTCATTTATGTGGGAATTTTGTTTTAATGTTTCATTTCGATTTGATTGTAATGGTATAAGTGTGCCACTTATCACTCTTCGGTCAAATCACAGACAGACCACGTAAATTTCAGAAAATTGTCAAATATTAATGAAAAAATCTCTTGTAGATTCATATATATTAGTGGCAGTATAAATTCTAAAAATAAATAAAATCCATTTGATTGCAAAAATGCTATATATCTGTTTTTACAAAACTTATAAAAAATGTTTAATTACTGAATTTGATACATGGATTGAATTTTCATATTAATGCTGAAGCCAAGCTATGACACACAAACACCTTGATGTCCATCATGATCGGCACTCAGGAAAATATTCAGTTTAATCAAAGGAAAATTATCACCCAATTCCATCACAATTGAAATAATATTTATGTGTCTGTCCTTTCCTGTATTTTGTTGCTCTTTTCGTTTCTATTGTAGAAATATCTTGAATCGTTTTGTAATTCTGGAATTATTTGAGAATAGTTCCAAGTTTCTGGTGTAAGTTCGTAACTCTTGAGTGCTTTGAAGAGCTATTGTTTTAAACGACTTTTTGTTATTGTGTGTTTAGAATGGGTAAGTGGTTGAAAACTGGTACTCATGAGAGTTGCAGATAGATAGCATTGAAATTCAACCTCTGAATCAGAAGCTGCAAGTATTTTGATGATTTACTAGCTCATGAGAACATCAATAAAATTGGTCATCGAAAAAAGGGAAAATCTTGCAATAAATTTTATATGAATTTTCAGTAGATAATACAATATACATTGTTTGAAGAAATATTTTATTGAACCATGGCTCCATAGTATCCTTAAACTCTTTATTTTACGAAGGAACTTTGCGGGAGTGGAACATGACGAGAGTAGAATAAAAAATAGATAATATGTTGAACCAAAGCAACAAAATAAGAGAGCGAGGATCTAGGAAGAACATTAAGTAATCTTGGCTCCTTCCAAAAAGGAGAAAAAGATTAGAAGTAAGTGAGTGAAGATTAGTTTGTGAACTTTCTCAAAAAGCACAAAAAATTTGAAGCTTTTTTTGCCTAATTTCTGCATCTTTGCAGTTTATATAGATTTTCAGTGCTTCCCAATGACCTTAATTTTTTGATCATTTCTATTATAGGCAAGTCAAATTAATAAGAATACGGTTAAAGCATCATATTAAATATATATACGTATTTTTTTTCAATTGAAGTGATGAAAGCATTGATGTTTCAATCTAGTAATTTTGCCAATTATTGCAAAATATTATGATAGCATGCTGGAAGAAATTCTTTTTACTGTGATATTCGTACGCTGACGATAATATATTCTGGGTAAAGTTCTCTTGGATTTATAATTAAAAACACGTACGCAAAAGATATCACTACTTTTTTTTTTTCCGGTAAGTTGATAGCATTGAACTGAGTTACCACACGGAGTTTGAGCGCAATCTGTTGACAGCAGTATTTTTGTAATCAAACATTGTTGATTCTGTGTACGTCGACGGAAGTGCCTTGGTCGCGAAGCGACCAAACCTCCAAATAGCTTCATAAAATAAAGTACAGTCGGCTCCAGGCCCAGTGTAAATTGATAAAAACCATTGCAAAATTACAATTAAATTACAATTACAATTAAAAATAAAATCAAAATCAAAAAAGATTATAGAGAAATAAAAAAAGAAACAAAAACAATTAAACAATCAAAAACAAAACAATGACGGAAGAAGCATAGCCATAGCACCAATGAGCACCCACGCAGCCTCAGATACAAATAAAACATACACGCGCGAACACGCCCTTAGTCAAACATAACCAGGACCACAGAAATGTGTTGATAGAGATTCAATGTCAATAAAAAGGTGTCAGAAATGATAAAATAAGTGTCCAAGAGAAGCAAAAAGAGGAAAACCCTTTACTTATTAATATTTAAAACATGCTTCGGTCTTTTACGAGTGCAAGGAATTGAAATGTCATAATTAAAGTTGTTGAGCATTAATTACCGGATTATGTGAATTATGAATAGAAGTGTAAAAATTTTGAGCAATTTTGTCAACATATTCGCGAAAAAGCTAGGCATAGAAAGAGAGCGTTTAATTTCTTTATTTCGGAAATACCATGGTGCGTCAACAATCATTCTGATGACTTTATTTTCTAGACGTTCAATAATAAGAAAGTTACTTTTGCGCAGTTGAGCCCCAAACTGGACTCGCATATGCTATAATTGGACGTAAATAAGCAAGATAGATTAGTTTTTTCAGTTCAATGGTTAGTATAGAGTGCCTTCCTAAGACAGAATAGAATTTTCTTTAGTTGGTTATGGTGGAATTTATTTCTTACGTAATCAATATGAGCTTTAAAGGTTAGTTGGCGATCAAGAATTACTCCTAAATATTTAGCTTCTTAGACCAGGAAATGTTAGTATTGTAAAGAGTTATTTAGGAGGAGTACGGTTATTTTTCCTGGTAAATAGTACGGCTTCAGTCTTCGCGACATTAAGTTTAATTTTCCATGTGTCCAACCAAATTTCAAGTTTATTGATGTAATTTTGTAAATTTTTCTGTAAATGTGTATTTTTCCTCCCCTGTGTAATAATAGCTGTATCATCAGCATATAGAGTCAATTTAATCGTGTGTTCTTGTGGTATGTCATTTGTGTAGATGTTGTATAAAAAAAGGTCCCAAAATCGAGCCCTGAGGAACGCCTGCAAGAATATTACAGATTTTGGAGTCAACTTGATTAACCGAAACAACAAAGCTTCTTTCTGATAAATAGTGCATGATAATTTTGATGATAAATGGAGAATACCTAAATTGAATCATTTTATGAATTAGCCCATGTAGCCAGACTCTGTCGAAGGCTTTTTGCCACATCCAGGAAAATTGCCGCAGTGTCCATCTTCCAAGAGAACCCTTCGCAAATGGTCTCCGTAATATTATATAATTGATGAGTTGTGATAGTTCTTGAGTGAAACCGAATTGCTGTGAGATGAGGATCCAATCTCTAAAAATGTTGCATAAGACCTACGGTGAGAATTATGAATGTCAAAGCATATGAATGGTATAAAGCATTCAAAGAAGCTGAGAAGTGGTAGTTGATTTGTCTATTTCTGATCGACCTTCAGTTGCTATTACCGACGAAATTGAGAAGGAGATGGTCAAAAATCGGCTGAAGAGGTCAGCATATCTTTTTTAATTTTCATAACATTATGACTGATACTTTGGGCGTGAAATACGTCGTCGCTCAACCGGTCTCGAAAGAGCTCAATTTTGTCCAAAACGAGCATCAAAAACAGATCGTTGAAGGCATCCTGGCGACTGACTTAGTTCTACGGACTTCTCCATCATGAAGTAAACGAATCTCATCTATCAAGCATTTGATACGGCGCTATGTGTCTTTTTCTTGTTCCCAAAATTAAAAAGGAAGGAAGCATTTTTGATTCAATTGAAGCTATAAAAAAAAATTCGCTGAAGGAACTGGTGGCCATACCTAAATCAGCCTATGAAAATTTATGGAGTATTGGATCAAGTGTTGTCAAGCATTGCACTCGATGGAGCCTATTTTGAACGAGTCACAATAATATTTGATGAATATATTGATTTTTGTATGCTTAGTTTAACAGTTCCAGATACTTTTTACACAGAATCCAGATTTAATGTCGTATAGATTTATTTTGGTGAAAAAAAGGAGTTGATTGGCCCGAAACATTATTTTTTGCACATTGAAGTGAGGTGACTTTCTCGAGAAGAATGTTTGAATTAAGACATGAAGTTCAACTAGGTGTTTAAGGTCTCTAAGTCCAAAATACTGTGTAAACCGAAATGACGACAATGAAGTTCAACTTTTTTAAAAGCCAACGGCCATACCATGCTGAATATACCGGTTCTCGTTCGATCACTGAAGTCAAGCATCATCGGGCGCGGTCAGTACTTGGGAGGTGACCACCTGGGAACACCGCGTACCGTTGGCATTCAAAATTTTTCCTAATGATCCCACATATTTCTGCCTTCACAATCCCTGCAATAGTACTCTTGACATTCGCACTTCTTAAAAATTTAAACGCCGGGCCTGCTTCTTCTAACAACGACCTTTCCAGTGATCATAACCCTGTGATAGTTGAAGTCTCTCATAATTCATTTACGCCCTTCCTCGATAGCATAATCACAACTACCAATTGGAATGTTTTTACTAAAATTCTCTCTCAAAGCATTCCTGGTAATCCAGTCATCTCCAATATTCAAGATATTGACAAAATAATTGATAAATTCAACTATGCTGTTACTTTGCTATCAACCTTGCTAGCAAATCTAAAGAAGTACACCACACCAAAAACTTCCTACTGAAATCACCTGAAATTGCAGGAAAAAACAGAATTCGAAAATTATGGCAAGATACCAGGTTTCCTCCGTTCAAGCAATCCCTCAACAAGCTTCAAAAAGAAATAAAGCAAATGATTCACAAATTAAAAAATGACAGATGGAAGGAATTTTTATTAGGCCTAAATCCAGAAGATAATTCTCTCTTCAAAATTAACAAACATTTTACCAAAAAATATCCCAAAATTCCTCCACTGGTTGGATCCTCAGGTCTTATATTCGCATCTTCTGATAAAGCGAACTCTTTTGCTGAAAACCTTGAACTCTCCTTTCAAGAAAACACTGAACCTTGCGATTACTCACAAATTGAGCATGTTGAAAATACAGTAACTTCCTTTTCTTGCTGATCATCAAAATTATTATAATATTTTTTTTTTTTTTTCTCCATCTGACATAATTAACTTAATCAAGAATCTCAACATTCCGAAATCTTCTGGACCTGACAACATTCCAAATAAAGCCTTAATGTGTCTCCCCTTAATGCCATTACTCATCTTGCAAAAATCTACAACAGCTGTACTAAATGTCACTTACTTCCCTCCTATCTGGAAAAAAGCAAATATCATCATGTTCCCTAAACCTGACCAAGATAGGAAATTTCCTCAAAATTATCTGCCCATCAGTCTCCTTAGCTGTGTAGGAAAACTTTACGAAAAACTCTTAGGGAAACATATTACTTCTTTTTGAGATAAAAATTCCGTAATTCCAGCTGAACAATTTGGATTCCGTCAACATCGCTCAACTTGTCATCAATTTCTACGTGTCACCAATATCATCACTGAAGGATATAACTATAAATTTTTACAGGAGGTGTCTTTCTAGATGTCAAAAAAGCTTTCGATCGACTGTGGCACGATGGACTGATCTACAAAATGATCAAACTTCAATTTCTAACTTGGATCACACTTATCATTACAAATTATCTTAAAAATATTACCTTTCAAGTTCGACTTCACAATGAATTCTCCACAATCGGTCGTATTAGTGCTGATACACCTCAAGGAAGCGTGCTCAGTCTTATTCTCTACAATATCTTTACCTACGACTTTCCTCAATGCACTAACATTTCCACTTGCCTATTTGCTGACGATTCGGCTGCTCTTGTTCAAGGTGCTTCTATTCTTTATGTCATCAATACTCTTCAAAATTTTCTGAATATCCTAGAGGATTGGCTAACTAAATGGCGCATAGCAATCAAATCTCAAGCCATCATTTTCCGAAAAGGACACGCCAGACAACCATATATTAATCTTTCCTTTTTTTGATCAACAAATTGAATGGGCAACTAATATTAAATATCTCGGCTTAATTATAGACAATAAACTTACGTTTCGAACTCATATTCAAAAAATCAAAAGAGAAAATGTTGGAAACAATTTTATCTCACTCTACCACTCATTAATAAATTTTCTAAATTAACTTTGTCAAACAAACTTCTTCTCCACAAACAAGTTCTTAGGCCTATCCTTACCTATGCTGCCCCAATCTGGGGCTTAGCTGCACAATCTAACAAGAAATCTGTACAAATTATTCAAAACAAACTTCTTTATAATCACTGGTGCACCCTGGTTTGTCCGCAACTCCACAATTCATCAAGATTTAAAAATTTATTCTATTGACAACTATATTACAAAACTTTCTAGAAATTTCTTCAATACCATTGCTACTCACGAAAACCCTCTCATCAAGGCACAAACTATATTTACGCAATTGAATGGAAAATACAAGTATCCTTTCTCTACTTCTAAATGGAATCGAAGCTTCAAACCACCATAATTTCCTGCTCACTTATCGCTTTTTAGATATTTTACTTCAACGCATTTTTACTGATCATAAATTTCTTGTTACGTTTTCATCACCGATGATTTAAATTTTCTCACTTTCTTCTTTTTTTTCTCTCAAATCATACGATTACTATTATCTATTTATCATGACTTTTCTTTCCTACTGCCTTCACATACCATTGAGTAGATGAACGCTTCTCGCGTTCAGGCATTCGCCATCTTTATTCAACAATGATGATTTTTTAAAAAACTACTCAGTCAGTTGAGTTCATTACATGAATGCGAGTGCTTTTAATAACTTGCAGACTTTTTTTGACTTGCAGAGAGAGAGACAACAATTTTGACATTCTTTCTGAAATAAATAAGTTTAACTTAGGATTACGGAACTGTTCTGTAACTGTCTTTAAAGTGTTTGATAAAATTTAGTTTAGGATTTAAAAACTGAATTTTTGGCAATTCTTCCATTAAAAAATGTGAAGCTTTTGAAACATTTTAACATTGTTTTTGTTTGAAAATTAGTTGAATTTATTAAAAAAATTGTGTACTAGCGCGTTTACAAAGAATATGAATTATATAATTTTACCCAATACGAAACAGAAAAAATAACTGGATTTTAAATCCATTCGGTGAATAGTTTTTTCAACAACATGGTAAGTATCT
The DNA here is from genome assembly GCA_021605095.1 of Caerostris extrusa. Lineage (NCBI taxonomy): Eukaryota > Metazoa > Arthropoda > Arachnida > Araneae > Araneidae > Caerostris > Caerostris extrusa. Next base: position 177,614 of record BPLR01017649.1, on the reverse strand, counting down.
GACAAGAAAATATTGATTGAATTTTCGATTGATTCTTCTTTGTAATCTAACTTAAAAAGAAATTCAATAATTATGATCAGCAATGAAAGACTATCAACTATTCAGTAATAAATCAATTATTCAGTTCATTGTAAAGCAATAAATTGGTTTCACGAACACGGAGTTGGCTGAAAGAGTTTCCTAATTTTAAGCGTTTGAGAATAAATAACGAAATACGCTGGATGCTACACTTCATGTGAGATTGTATGTCTATTTGAACATTGGTTTTTAAAATAATATTATTTTAATGATAATTATTCCAGTCAAAATTTATGTATTCTATTACATTAAATCAATTTTAATTCGTTTAATATAAGTGTTATCATCTGATAAAAATTTAATTGCAAAATATATCTTCAGATCTATGAAACAACATTTTTATATTAAGAAATATTTTTGAAATTTTAGAAATTCTTAAGTTATTTCTTTTAATTCGAAATTGTTCTGACGTGATAGTTCTCATATTGTTCTGACGTGTAATTTATGTGTTCTTAATATTTTGGTAGTGTGTAATTCTGAATTAATTGTTGTATTATTCTTTGGCGAGTGGTATAATGTAAACATTGAGTTCCGATTTTGCCATATGAAACAACAACATTCTGATTACTAATGCTATGCCTACAAGCATTATTACTTTTTAATTTGGGATTTTTCAGCAAAATGTCTTATGTTCTTAAAAATAATATGCAAAATAAACAGTTTCCATAAACCCTCCATACTGTGGACATTTTTCTACAGTTCATCTAAGGAATACTAAATCACACTGTCAACTTCTATATCAACCATCTTGCTTAAATTGATGTAAGTGGTGAAATAAACATTTTTATTAAGACACTTCACCTTCCCAAAATTGTGAACATTGTTGCCATTATAAAACCGTATCTAGAAGAAAGAACAAAACAACTGAATAGTTGTCTCCATCTGCCTGCGAGAAACAAAATTATCTCTCGCTGTGAGTGACAATGGTCGAAAATGGCGTCCGTGAGAAATCCCTTTGATATGTGAGAAAATAGACTGGTCGGAGAGGAGCGAGACAGTTAACTATCTCCGTGATGACGACGACGATTTACAAGATTAACGGAGAACCTTGGTTGCTCAGCAACCTCTATCTCCTGCTTTGTGAGTGAGTAAAATTTCTTAAGCTTTAAGCCCATTGATTAGATAGAAAAAGCAATATAAGTATATTATTATTTATTTAAAAATTAATTATTCGAAATTTTTAATAATAAATAAAATAAAAAAAATAAATAAAATATGCATATATAATTTATTATTATTATTATTATAATTTCAAGAAGGTAATAAAAAAAAAATAGATAAACAATAGAAACAAACAATAGAGATTGGAGGGCAAATTGTGACTCAGTGGAGAAACTGCATGGCCATTTGGAAAGAGGATATCGGAATGTTAATGAATAATATTCAGAACAGCGCGAGGTCTTTTGACATTTTTGATTTTAAAAATCGCAAAACATAGTTGCTTAGATCGTTCAAAACAGAATTATTGATATTTGGAATGGAATTATAAAATTTTTTTGCAATTTTATACACAAATTGTTTAAAACTTGGGAGGAAAGAGCATGTCTGATATTCTCATTTCGGAAAAACCAAGGCGAATTTGTAATCATACGTAGGATTTTATTTTCACGTCTTTGTATGATCTCGAAATTCGACGGAGCAGTAGATCCCCAAATAGGACTCGCATATGCAAGTATTGGACGCAAGTAAGCAAGATAAAGGAGTTTTTTATTTTCCAAGAACATAGTAAAGTTCCTACAAATGAGTGGATACAGTACACAAATGCATCTATTAAATTTATCCCTAAGATAATTAATGTGAGGAGCATAATTTAATTTACGATCTAAGATTACACCCAAATATTTAGTTTGTCCAGTCCAATTAATAGGATTATTATAAATTTTGATAGAAGGAGTATTAAGAACCCTTTTACGCGTAAATAGTACTGTTTCAGTTTTCTCAACGTTTAATTGAATTTTCCATTTTATAAGCCATTGTTCAAGATGATTAATATAATACTGAAGGTTTTTTACTAATGATAAAATGTTTACGACCTTGAGTGAGGAGTGCTGTATCATCTGCAAAAGACTGATTTTCACATTATAAATTTGCGGAATATCATTGTAGAGAAATGGTCAAGTATTGAACCTTGGGGAACACCAGCCTAAATTTTTTGAAGAGAAGAATCTGTGTTACCAATGGAGACCACAAAAGTTCGGTTAGTAAGATAATTTTGAATAATTTTAATAATAAAAGGAAAAAGTTGAAAATAATTAACTTATGGATTAACCCATAGACCCAAACTCTATCAAATACCTTTGCTACATCAAGGAAAACCACAGCAGTATCTAATTTCCAGGAAAATCCCTCGGAAACAGTTTCAGTGAGATTAAGTAGTTGATGCGTTGTAGATAATTTTCAGTAAAAGCCAAATTGCTGAGGAATGAGAAGATTTTTTGTTTAGTTTCATTTTTAGATAAGTCAAAATGACCTTCTCTATTAATTTGCTTAATAAAGAAAGAAGAGAAATGGGCCTGTAGCTAGACGGGGAAGTTGGTTCTTTTACCTTTCTTTTGAATGGGCAAAATTCGAGCTCTTTTCAACAATCAGGGAAATAAGAATAATGAATGGCAGCGTCAGCAATTTGGCAAATTTTAAAAATAGCTTTTAAAGGAAGATTTTTCAGCATCTTATTTGTAATAGTATCCATACCAGGGGTTTTGTTAATCTTTAAGTCACTGATGAAATCGATAATAGTAGAAGCTTTAGTATTAACAATTTTTGGAGCAAAATGGATGGAGTTAAAGTTAGAGATAGAGTCATATACAGCTTTAGTATTCTGAGGATCATTAATGTTATTTTCCTGAAACTGCTCCCAAAAGCAGTCGGTCAAAATTTCGGCTTTTTGAGAATTAGTTGTAGCTGTGCAATTGATAGTTTTTAGGGTGGTAATAGAGGATTTTTTCCTCTTAAAATCTTTCGGAAGCTTCCAAAAAAGAACCATCTTGGCTATTTACAGTTTGGAGGTGATTATTCCATGAAGTTTGCTTGTATTTAGAAATAGCCCTTCTGACAAGTGCTTGAGTATAGTTGTAATGAGTTTTGCTTTGCGGATCTCTGAAAATTTGCCCATTTTTTGCGCGCAGGATTTCTTTGAGTAATTAGAGTTTTAATGTATGGAGGCAAATAGTAACTATTGTTAGCAGCGATATTTTTAGAATCAGAATTGTGAGCTTAGATAATAGCATTGGTAAAATTAGTTACTTCATTTTCAATATCTTGAAAGGAATTGATGTTATTAGTAGAATAGGTAATATTTTTATCAAGGGTGGTAGTAAATTTAGACCAAATAGTTCTAGTTTTACTGGGAATAAGGCTCGTAGGATAAGTAAAATTATATTTTAAGATAACAGGATTATGATCGGAAGAGAGTTCACTGAGAGTTGATAGAATGGGTGAAATGGAACTTATTCGTAATGGCAAGATCAATTATTGAAGCTGAATTAGCACCAAGTCTAGTGGTGTTAAAGGTGCTAAAATGTCTAGGTCGATATTGCGAGCGATAGAAGCAAGTACTCTACCAGTATTATTATTAGTTCTGCAACCCCAATGAGTGTTATGTGCTTTGAAATCGCCTGCAAGAATAGTGCTATTATTAAGAGAGGAGTACATTGATATCATTAGTTAAGTTAGATGTAGCAATACGATTAGGAACGTATACAGAAGCAATGGTCAGAGAGGGCAAATTAGGAAAGACAAGAGAAACAATTGTCGCTTTGATACCAAGTAGAGTGGGAGTAGGAACATGAGTATGAGAATATTGGTTTTAATAAAAACTCCCGTTCCTCCAGAAACTGGAATTTGAGGTCCATCGTTACGATAGAAAGTATAACCAGAAATAAAAGGGGTTTGAGAATTTTTAAGATGGGTCTCTTGAAGCAATACTATGTCAGGTTCGTATGTCTGAAGAAAATTATCAAACTCAAGAATCTTGTTCCAAATATTACAAGCGTTCCAATAGCATATACAAAGACCTGTAACCAACCGAGTCATTACGGGACATTAATAGAAGTATGAGAGCACATACAATTTTCGAATATTTGCAGTTTGTCAGCTTTGTTCTTAGTGGAATTTATTTGATAAATTAAATTTGGAAGATTTTTGATGTCCGTAAATAAAGAAATAAATTATTTCATTAAGAAAATTGCATTTTGGAATAAATTAATATCTTGAATGCTGGGTAAAGCACTCTGTTGGTTCTGTGTCACAATTGTAGGAGTAGGTGCAGGAACGGATGAAGTTGCAGAATTTTTTAGCATAGAAGCAAAGCTGACGTTGGGGGTAACTTGTCTAGCAGAGAAGATCTTAGGATAAGCTGCTTGCCTATTGGAGCTGGAGTTAATTTTCGGGAATTTGGGGCAGCCTCTCAGGCTGCAAGATGGTCGATGGTATTGCAATTAATACATTTGGGAACATCAATTTTCCCTTCAATAGTACACTCCTTATGGAAGTGTTCTTTTCCGCATTTTAAGCATCGAGGCTTAAACCCACAATTATTGGCACTGTGATGAAAATGGTTGCATTTAAAACATTGCAATGTCATCGGTCTCAAATTAAATTTCTCGACCTTAATAGAGAAATAAAGAAGCCTTTCTAATTTAAAGATCTCCATACTTTTCGTCTCTCTAGCAAAGTAACTTGCCAGATAGGAAGAGGTTGTTTGGTTTTAACTCTTTGCAAATATGTAACTTTATCCACCGAAAAACCGAGGTTAGTTAACTCCTCTTTAATTTCATCATCTGCAGTTTTAATATATAGTCCTTTTATTACAACCTTAATTGGTCTCTGATATTTGGGTGTTATGACAAAATATTCTATAGAATTTCTTGCTAAATATTTGGTAATAGATCTATGTTGAAATTCATCCGCTGGAAACATTTTGATCATTTCTTCCGCTATTTTTATTACAACTTTGCTTCCAAAATGTTTATCAAAATGAGCAAGCATAGATTTTAAATTCTCAGTAGGTTTGACCATAATGGGCGGCATTTTTTTAACATTTACGGTATCCTGCACCTCTTCCTGCTCATCAATATTCAGCTTATCATATAAATTTTTAGTTTCAATAGTATTAGGAGAAACTTTAGTAAAATTAACTTTAGCAGTTAACTTTTTGGGGGTTTTGAAAAACCGTTAGCATTATCATCATTTACAGTAGTAATATGAGATGCATTGCGCTTAAGATTAACACTAGAATTATTTACATTAACTTTATGCTTTTTACAATCAATCAATGGGCAAAGCTCAAGGTTTCCCACCTCTCTCAAAGCATTTATCAGATCCTGTTCCAGCGTCTTTAACTTGGCACGATCATCCTCATCAAGTGCATGGCCAAAGGTTGTAGCATTGAAAGTATCCAGCAGACTTTGAGCAATGTCTTTCTTCATAAGAATGCGTGAAATTCTAGCTCATCGTTCTTCATCAGTAAGATTTGAAAGCATCTCTGGAGAAGTAGGCGAAGCAAGCTCCGAGGGTACTTCGGAGTAGACCTGAAAAGGTCCGTTCCCCTCAATATCATCAGTCTCCATGCACAGCATAGGGCAAAGAAAATGAATCCGTTGTCAGCAACGTTGGTCAAAAATTCAAAAAAAGCCTTCCAAACAATATTTGAATAGCACAAAAATTTTCAAAACAAACCAATAAACTTTTACATCAGAAAAACTGTAGTACTATCTTTTCCGTTAAAGTTAATAGAACATCTAATCTAATCTGTCTCCATGATTTTCTTCCATATTGAGATAAATGGATTTATAATTGGTTTGCGAGATCTACTCGCTTGTGTCGTTCTCTAGTCTAGAAGAGGCTTATAAATCCTTAAAAATTAAATTTTTAAAAAATTATAATTTCTGAAAAATTAATTGCTAATGTAATTAAAATAAAAAAATTTTCATTGCTATCAGTCATTCATAATGCACCTGTTTTTAACTGTTGTTAATTATTTAGCAAAAAAATTACCAGATAAAACAAATATGTATAATAATTTGATGCTTTTTATCTGATTTTTAAAACACTGATAGCGTTTTTTTTTTTTATCAGTTAAATTTGTTTAGATAATTTGCTTTTCAAACTGTCAAAAATAAATATTCTCTACAAATGTCCCAATTCTTTTTTAATTAATTTTTTTCGTTAATAAAGATTTAGGAGAACAAATTTCTAATAAGCAAATTCTGTTGAATAATTTCTTCCCAATGTTAATTTTATAAAAAGAATTTTAATACATAACAGTTAATTTAACAAAATAATTGATTAGAAATTCGTACAAAAACGAGAAATAAAAAGCAACTTCCATACACACACACACACAAAGATTTTTAGTAAAAAATATGAAACAAAAAAATAACTATACAAACTTTTACAATTCTCATTTTCGTGTGACCATTATATTTGCAAGGTTTAAAAAAAAAAAAAAAAAAAAAAAATTAACCTTTACTTTAAGAAGCATTTACCAGATCATAGATATTATACTCATTTATTTTATTTACAACATTAGGCTACAATTATAAAATATTAAAAGGAATTTCTTTTTCCTACTCTTTTGTTCCTTTCAATCAGTTGAGTTATAAGTAGGGATTGCAATACCGATATTTTCAGCCATTTGTGCAATTTTTGTAATACCGGTATTCACAAGTTTAAATATCGCGTTTTCGGTATTTACTAGAAATTGAATTCTTATCTGTGAAAGAATTCTTATTCGTGAAATTCTTATTCTTAATTGTGAATTCTTATCTGAAAACTAGAAATTCTTATATGTGAAAACAAGGCTGTAGTTGTGAAAAAAAAAAAAAAGTGTAATATTTCGATATTTTTTAAATTGGTAAGTTTGTTATCCACATTGTATTTGCATATCATACTTTAGAGTTCAAAATATTTTTCAGATTTATTATATATATACTCATAAATAATACCCTATAATAATGAATAAGAATAACTTTAAAGAACATAAAAAATCAGTTGATAATATTTCGATTTGGTTTCATTATTTATATGATGAAAAGAATAAGGTTGCACAATGTAAAAATGTTTAAGAGTTATTAAAGTGAATGGTGGAAGTACAAGCGGACTCCATACACATTTAAAAAGGAAACATGATACAAATTTGTTAAAGAGGAAAGAATCTAAATGAAGATACAAACTTAAGTTCAGTTTCTAAGCCCAAGCCATCAGGGATTTTAGATTATTTTGAAAAAAGATAATTTGGAGGAAATTATAAGTAAAATGATAGCATTAGATGGTTTGCCATTTCGAGTGTTTTGCACTTCTATTGAATTAAAAAAATCGCCATCCGCCAGAGGTTTTAAAAATCTACCAACATCGATTAACACTATAAGAAGAACTGTTATAAACTACAGTCACGGTGTTGGCAATTCTTTGAAACATGAGCTAATACAATTAAAAGTAAAAGGTGAAAATTTAGTCTTACATTTGATGAATGGTCTAGTGCAGGGGTCGGCAACCTTTTTAAGTCGGAAGAGCCAAAATGGCAATTTACAAAATTTCAAAGTTTTAAAGAGCCACAAAATTTTTCTTGCACACAATAAATAACAGGTGGGCTGAAAAGTTTCGTAAGCTGACACATAGATGGCGCTACTAGTATTAAATCCATATGATTTTTAGTTAGCCCTAACCTTCAAAAAGACACGTGTATAAATTTGATAGCTGTTGCTCTATTAGCATTTTTAATGAAGTTATAGCATTTTTTAATGTTTATCACATGCAGCCTACTCGGCTGACTGCCGATTCAAATCCATGTTTCATCCATTGTCACATATCGACGCAAAATTCGGGTTTTTAAGATTGTACAGCTCCAAACACTGCTTAGAATCATCAATTGGTTGTTGTTTTTGGTCGATTGTGAGCTCAAGCGGCACCCACTTTGAACAGAGCTTTGACAGTTGTGGAGGCAGTTGTGACTTTGAGACAGTTGTGGGTAATAAGTCAGTCAGAGCAGAAAAATCGTCATGATAAGGAATTAATTAAAAATATTTAGAACAGTGGGGAGGTCTTTTGCTATGTTTGCGGGAAGAAATATCATAATTGTAATTTTGTAGGATATTTAAAACAGGGTTATTTATGTTTCGCATGTCATTATAGAATTTAGTAGAAATTTTGTGGAACAAATTGTCTTAAACTTGGAATCGAGAGAGCTTGTCTAATATCGTCATTACGAAAGTACCAGGGTGAATTCGTTAACATTCTGAGAGTTTTGTTCTCAAGCCTTTGAATAATTTCAAAATTTGTACGTGCCACAGAACCACAAACTGGGCTTGCATAAGCTAATACTGGACGAAGATAAGAGAGATATATTGGTATTTTGAGATTAAGAAGTAAAGCTGAATTTCTATTGATTAAATGATATAGAATTCTAAATTGAGTATTGAATTTATTTCTAAAGTTGTAGATATGGATCTGTAGTTAAGTTTACAATCAAGAATAATTCCTAAGTACTTAGTTTCTTTAGGCCAGGTGATATAATTATTATATATTTTAATATTAGGAGGGTTATAGGATTTTTGCAAGTGAAAAGAACTACTTCAGTCTTGTCTACATTTAATTTTATCTCCCAGTTAATGAGCCATTTTTCTTAATCAATGATATAATTTTGCAAATTTTCCGGCCTTGCGTTAAGATTGCAATGTCGTCAGCATACCTTTATTCATTCTTAAAACTGTTTCTGTGTACTAGAAAGTTCGAGACAAATCGAACTTCTCGCGAAGCCGTGGTTTGGAGTCTTTGTCGATGGCTAGACAGTAACACTTGTATTTTTCATTTTCGAAATAAATATAAATAATGCCATTTTTAATGACAAAATTCAAAGGAAATTCAATATATTTTAAAAACAAAATAACTTTTTTAAATAATAATTCTAAGAATTTTATATAAAAATATTTTACAATACCGATATAACCGTGAAAGTACTTCTGCTATGTTCATGAAATCAATTTTGCAGGATGTAAACACAACACAGAATGTTGTATCAGCATCAGCGAATCTCCATGTTATTGGTTATTGTGGTTAATTCTATTCCCATGGAATTAAAAGTGTATGCACACAATGGTTAGTGTTTATTTGTTTTTGTATAAAGTTCGTAATTATGAAACAAGACATGTCATCAATTGAACTGAAAGAACAAGGAAACAGACTTTTTAGTTCTAGAAAATATGAGGATGCGATTGCGTGTTACAGTAAAGCAATAGTAAGATTATTTTTGACTATTATTTCATACGTGAAATTCATTTCATATTATAAACAAAAATATAAGTTACTTTGATTATTATTTCATTCGTAAAAAATTTCTTTTTCGTATTATAAACAAAAATATGTTATATAATTAGTAGGTCAAGTAATGTTTTTCTAAATCTAAATAATATTTTGAAGTGAAACTTTAAAAGTGTAATTTATTTAATTCAACTTCAATTCAAAAATTCAATTAAAAAAAAAAAAAGTGGAATCATTTAGTTTTAATTTTGGCTGTAAAATGGAAACTAAATCGTCTAGATAGAAAATATTTCATGTGTGTGAAAACCACCTTAAGGAGATTCAGTGTACCAAGTTCCATCACAGTGTGAAAAACACGAGTTTCAAAACCTCTTTTTTTTTTTTTTTTTTTTCAGACTTTCACCAAGTTATTTTTTGACATTTGTTTAGCTATACTTAACAAATAAAACAATTCCACCTCCCTCGCATATCATTGAATCTTTTTGAAAGTTCATAACATTGTCAATGAAAGTATATAAATTTCAGAAAAAAATTATGTGAAAATTCTATGTTTGTTTTAGTCTGTTAAAAAAAAAAAAAAAAAAAAATTAAAATAATATAAGTGTATTTTTTTGGCAAAATATTTAACTTCACAAAAACAGAGTTAACAATGTGAAGGAAAGGTTTTAAAAAAATTTATATAAAAAGTAAACATATGTCTTCTACCATTGCTTATAAAAAAAAATGTATAGTTTTTTCCCCCCCCATTTTTACAAACAGATTAATATATATATATATATTTTCTGGTTTTTTGAAAAATGCTTTTTTTTTTCAATTTCTCCCAAAATCTAAGATATTTCTTTTTAAAAAAATGGTAATAATCACAGTTTAGGGACCTTTATTTTGTTTTTTTTTTTTTTTTTTTTTTTGGCGATTTTTGTAGTGCCTTCTTGTGCCAAACAGCCCACATTTCTAATTGAAACAAAACTCTACCACAAGCATAACTTGATTTTATAAAATAGAATTTGAATAAAAACAAATAATTATTACAGGGAAAAAAAGAAAAACAGTGTTTTATGACAAAATAATGCTGAAAAGGACAATTCATGAACATGTACTAAATTTAAATAAAAACAAAGCAATTTTAAAAAAGAAAGCTGCCTGATCTCTGTGTATCATAATTAAAAAGGCAGCATTTTTCTGAGAGAGAGAAGAAATGCTGAGATGCACAAACGATGATAGTTTCCTGTAGAAAACTTGGATGCTAACATTTGGCAACTTATCGCCCATTTGGCGTTAAAAAATTGCCAAATTCCAATGGTCCCTAAACTATGATTTGGTCGAAATAGGGTACTTACGTATTAACGGTACCTTGGTGATAGTTGCGCCAATAAAGAACACATACGCGCTAACCGCAGCTACAGATTTGGCACCAATCTACACTTAAAATTTTTGTTCCAAATAATAAAATATATATGAAACACTTCATTTAAAATCAAAACGCTTTCAAAAATATTTTTATTCCAAATAATAAAGATTGGCGACACTTAAAAACCGCCAAGTCTGTCGCCAAGGTACCGTTAATACGTAAGTACCCAAAATAGTATTACATCAACCTTATATAACCTAAAAGTAATACTTTTTTTTTTAGCAAATTGCATATGCAGAAGAAAGGGGAAGATAATAACAAGATAAGATAATAATTAGAATTCAAATAGTACTTGCACTTTTCATCTGTACCATAAATGTAACTGATGACATCTTATTTATCTTGAAAAGCAGAAAACTTATCATTTAAAATTCTTTTAGTTTAATACTTTGCAATTTTTGATAAAGAAATAGAAACTGGTGACATCTATGAAACAAATTAAGTTAAATTTGGAACATAAATTTTAAACTTAAAATTTTTTCTTGGGCAGTATAATTTCTGAATGTTTAATTTTTTTCCTTCACTGACATACATGCCTTTGATAAACAGTAGGTTTTTCCAAATATTGTCTTTTTAACTTATTAACAACAGCAATTAAATGAAAAATAAGTGTGTTGTAATAATCTTTTTGACTTGATTGGATTAATTACGATAAGGTCATTAGGGCATATTAACTTTTCAAAAACAGTTCCTTCATCTTTATTTATAGCAGATAAGGCCCCAAACCATAGGTGATTTTATTTGCATTGAAATATACCATCCGAAATATAAATTAACTCTCCTTTCTAGCTAATAGTACTTGCGTTTTTCATCTGTACCATAACCATCTGTTCCACCAATTATATCGCATTTGCCTTGGCTAGTAGCAAAAAAAAAAAAAAAAAACACTGGCCTTTCACCTGAAAAAACTCTTTTTTTGTATTGTGTGGCATGTAGACACATATTAAGTTTCTGGAACTATACATATTTTTTTGTATGTATTGTGTTTAGGCATTCCTATCAGAAAAATAATGTATTTCAGTAGTTTTAGGAATAAGTGGAAAATTTAGTTTCTGGAACTCCACAATTATTTTTGGGGTTTTGTATGTATATATCATGTTTAGGGTCCTGATTACAGTGAAGCATGCATTCTCTATTTGCTTTTGGTACACTTTCAGTTGTATAATATTCTGATAATTCTGATAATCTCACAAATTTGTATGGCATTCAAAAGCAATTTGGCATTCTAGTGAATTGTACATACACATATAGAATGAGTGTCACTGGCACCAGCTGAAACACACCATTTTGATTGCAAAGTATAAAACTTTGAGAAACTCAATTTCACATGAGGATACTCCTTTTTAAAACTTGAATAAAAATCAATTAAGTTGCTGAAAATCAATTGCTTACCGAAGTATACACTTCTTATACTCGCAACATCTCATGCCAGATGTAATTCTAAGCTCATCATTCTCATAAAAATTTGTCTCTAAATCTGTGTTTTAACGTTTCAGTTTTTTCCCACATCTTTTTTGTTATTGAGTTTCACAAACAGCAAAATTAGATACATAAAATGTTATTTGTATGTTTTCCATGTCCATGTAAGTGCAGTGCAAATTTTTTTTTTTGAAAGTGGATTTTAATTCATGATTTCTGTAAGATTGTCCATATTAGCTGCTTTTACTTTCATGAGCTTTTCAAGTTTTGATTTTTTTTTAGGGATCTCAACATCCAGTACTTCTTTCAGTTTGCATTTTACATTTTTCTTAATGAGTTTTTTTAATTTCTGTTTCCCTAAGATGTCTTTCTGTGCTTATTAGTAAGAGCATATGATTTTAAAGAATATCCAACATCAGTAAAAGAAAGATTGAAGTTTTACATGAAATCTTTCTATCCTGTCTGAATCGCCTGTTCTGCCAATAAATCTGTATCGTTAGGTTCCATAAGGTTGTCATTTTCATAACTATAATCTAAATTAGCTTTAAATAAAATTGTTCTGCAATGAGCACAGAGTTTTTGTTCTAGTTTCACTTTAATATCCTTCAATAAGTGGATAACACACAGGCAAAGTAATATTAGAACACTACTTGTATCTCGTACTGATTATTAAAATTTTTCTACAAGGAATTTCAATTAATAAGGAAGGAATTATTTTTATTTCTTAAATTTTTCTTGCACATTCTAAAGACATTTCTGGTTTAGTTCTAGTTCCTATTTGGCTAATTGATGTCATATGACTTCTAGACCAGTTGTTCATTGGGTCAAAAGGATGTATTATTGTTTGGTTGAAAGGATAAATTATTATTGTAGCAGAAATAAACAACTTGTGAGTTGTCTAATCTATTAAAGTTGTTTATTTTTTAGCAATCATAATTACATAGAAAAAGAATGAACCTTGTGCATTTTTAAAAAAAGTCCTACAATTGTAAGACATTTGAGAGTACTGTATTATATTATATTAAATTAAGCCATGGTATAAATACAATACCTGAAGAAAGATTGATTGTTTGATATTAATTTTTTTTTTTAATTTTATCTATTTTTATTATTTTAATTTTATCTATTTCTATTTTTATCTATATTTAATTTTATCTATTTTATTTTACTGATTTAGTATTAATCTACTGAAGCTTCTCATTTATTCAAATTTGCATTAAGATATATTAATAAATTTAAGTTTTATTTTAAATATATTAGTTATTTAATTTTTATTGCTATTAATAAATTATTATCTAATCTATCATTAACTATTAACTTAAATAGTTAAAAAGTATGTTGTAAATTTTACGTATAAATTTTAATTGATTATTGCATTTTATATGATATTGTTTTACTTATGGTCGTAAAATTTTAATTTTGTTGATACTATCTTTGTTTTTTTTTTTTATACATGCTTTTTAAAATAATGGAACATCCATTGGAAATCTTTCAAAATTGGGTTCTTTTTTGTACTAAATTTATAAGATAAATAATATCGTTTCATTTATTAAATAATTAAATTATCATACTGTGCAGATGTTTTTTTTTTTACTAATTATTCCATAATAAAAAAAAATTAATATAATAAACGTACAAAATAACTAGTTTTTTAAAATCATTCTTTTGTAATATTATATTATTTATCCTTTTTACCTTTCTATACTTTCTTACTTAAATATTTAAAAAATTAAAACTTTGAAAGAAAATATTTTTGTAATTAGTAAAATACTAAATTAATATTAGGGATCATGTACAGAATTAATGCTGCTGCTGCTGTAGGTCCCGTCTGTTTACTCCTTGCGTGCACAAAATGATCATAGAGCGACAAACCTAACTAATGCTGATGCTACAATATAACACAATTCATCCATTGCCTATTCATAGTTATCTAACACACTGTCTCTTTGTGTTTTACAATTTTCTATTCTTTAATGAATTTCTCTTCTGCATTACTCTCATACTCAGTCAGAATCTGGAGGAAATATGCTAATTATCCTCCTTGAAAACACCTTTACTTGTTCAGCAGCTGGCATATTATAAATTCTTATTCATATATAAATGACAATGAACCAAATTTAATTTTTTTTTTTTTTTTTTTTTTTTTTGCCTCTTTTACCTACTTGAACTTGGTTAAGGATCACCAGTTATGACATTTACTAAAAATCTGTCCAAAAGAACTTGGATTCTGCCTTCTCCTCAAGATGTGACTTTGTTGTGTTCACATGTGTGATGTTGATATCCAGATAAAGTTGTATGGGTTGTTGGGATATTTCCCTGCAAAGTTTATGACGTCCATCTATTTGACAAAGATTTTGAAGAAGCATGTGGGTCATATTCCAAACAGGACTCATATCAAATTGGACCAATACAAACGCATACTGAGGTATCACTGTATTAAATATCTGAAATTTAATTATCTGACTAAACTACATTAACACAAAATTGTTATCAAATTCATTTGATGTTACCTAATTTTGGTTAAATAACTTTTTTCTTTCTACAAATTCTGCATATTTAAAGTGATTCTCTCTATCATTATAGTTACACTAGTAACAATATTGTACATCATTCATATATATTAAACTTAATTATAGATTAAATGTCTTTAATCCTTTTTAGTCAATTTTATCTGGAAAATACATTGTGAGTGACATGTACAAATTTGTATGTTTTTTATTAAGCAATATAATTTGCCAAAATAGATTTCACTTAGGTTCTTGCATGCTCTTTTTTATGGTTGATTTAGCAAATTTATTTATAAAATAAAATGTGGTAATTAATCTCTTTAATGATTATTTTATTTACAATCTTCAGTTAATATTTAAAATGCTAGAAAATATTTAAAAAAACAATTATTGCATTGAAAAATTACTAAATTAAAATTGTAATTAATATATATTTGTGTTTTTCAGATATTAAATCCTCAGATTCCACAATATTTTACAAACAGAGCATTATGCTACATAAAACTACATCAGTGGGAACCGGCTAATCAAGACTGTAAGAGAGCTCTTGAATTAGATAGTACATCGGTGAAGGGACACTTTTTCTGTGGTCAAGCATTGTTAGAATTGGAAAACTATGATGACGCAATTAAATATCTCCAGCGAGGTATAGGTCTTTTTCAATTTATTTTTTATCTACAGGCTTTTAAACTTGATAAATTATTATTTGTTTGATTATTTGAGGACACTTTTTACAAAGGCATAGGATGTTATTATATTACATGTAATATATTTTCATCCCTTTAATAGATTAATGGCAAAAATTGTTTTTCTCTTAGAATTTCAGAAAATGTATTAGTACATTTAAAATAAGAGAGAAATTTTCAATCTATATATTTTCATCAAAATTTTATTTAAAAAAATAAATTCTGAATAATAATAACTAAATATATGAATAATAACTAAATGTAATTTGATAAAGCTATTTTTGTTTTTATCTTTGTGACACATAAATTGTTTATTTATTATTTACCTTTTTGATATCTTTGAATCATAATAGTTTTATTGTGTCAGCTTTGTATTTTTAAGATAAAGTAATGATTATGTATTAATTTTCTGATAATGAATTTGTAGATTAAAGACATTCATAAATACACTATGGAACAAAAAGCTTTTTAGTTTTAATTTTTAGAAAATCAATTTACTATGATTTAAAAATATATTTCTGAAAAGTATTGCAGTTTGCTTAAAACTATCTTTTACTACTGATATTGTATTTATTGTAAAAATGCTGCTAATTAACTATTTTATGCTTTTTTTAGTCTGTAAAAAGATATTTATAATGGTTTTTAGTTGTATTTTTCAATTCCTACTATTAGCTCACACTCTCTCTATATATATTTATATATCTTGTTCAAATTTTGAATCATTAATAAAATAGTTTTTGTTCATCCACTCAAGTTAAAATACATTTTTTTTAACTTGTAGTGGATGACACTTGGTGTTAATACAGTTTTTTTTCAAATATTAATTCATTAATTAAATTTAATTAATTAATTTTAGTTTTATATGGGGGAAAAATTTCTCATATATAAGACATTTAGCAGGATATAAATTTAGGAATAAATACCGTCAGGGGCGAAGCTTGTAGATCGCTGGAAAAAAATTTCTTTTTTTCATTCTGGGTTTTAGTCTTAGGAAGGAGTCAAGGAGGAAACAAAATGGAAAATGAAACGTGAATAAATTAGTGAGAGAGACGGAAAGTGTGTATGTGAGAGAGAATTTTTCTAACTTAAAAAATGAAGGAAAATTATTTATAAAGGACTTTCTGCAATATAGTGAAACAAAAGTAGGAATTGACTTAAAAATTTTTTTTTTTTTATATTACTTGTTATAGTATGATTTGCGAACCAGGAACTTTTACATATTTTGTATATGGTGCTAATTTGACCATAGGAATATTCAATTTAACACTATGTGAAACATAAACAACTAAAGTGATCTCCTTAAATTGAGAAAGATAAAATATAAACATGAAATGTGCAAGGTATAAGTTATACTGAAAACATATTGGAAGACACATCAATTATATCAAATTTTGTGTACAATGAGTATTCTGTACTTGAAGAATTATATTAAATACAAATATTTTTCTTCATATTAGTGTCTCAATATCTGAGCACCAATGCTTAATAAAAATCATTTTTTTTTTTTCACACAATCTTCTATTCATAAGTCGTTTTTAAAAGTTTAACTGTTATAATCTTTTGCCGTGCAACATAGAAGTGTCATATGACCAATTTGTATTAATTTTAAAAAAATGGGAAATAATATGACTGATATGAATTATATAACTGAGTAAAATTTCTAAATTGCAAGTTTAAAATATGTATACTCATGGTGATCCTAACAGGTTGATAGTAAAATGTCTTATTGTTTTTTGGATTTATTAGTAAAATTTAATATTAAGTTGAAAAGCATAGTTGTGCCCTTTTCCTCCAGCTAGTGACTTGGCAAAAGAGCAACGATTGAACTTTGGAGATGATATTGCTTGTCAGTTAAGGATAGCCAAAAAAAAGAGATGGACAGTTCAAGAGGATACAAGGATTGGACAAGAAATAGAATTACAGACTTATTTAAATAGATTAATTATGGAGGACAAAGAAAGGTATATGCATTTTTATTCTTGGTTAGCATACTTATTTGATAATTATCTACTAGTTATAAATTCAATTTATTTAATTCAGTTCATATAGCTTCAGCAGGCAATTAAAAATTTCTTTTTAACATAATTTATGATTTATATATATGTTTTCATTTAGAAAATTTCATTAGAGAATTTTAACTAAAAAAGTTATGAAAAGTTTTAAAACAGTCAATTTGTTATGCCAGTATTGTTTAATAAATTTGAAAGATTAATTTCCATTTTTATATTTGACCTCTTTTCAGATGATAATTTCAACTAACGCTCAATTTTAAAAATAAAATATGTCCTTTGTATAAAAGTTCTTTGGGAGACAAAATAATATTAGTTCTTCTGGATATCAATCATTAAATATTGTTTTTTCCTGGTATGAATTTAGTATACATGACATTAATTGGTTATTTTGCTTTCATTGTGTTGAATGTCATGAGCAATTTAGAACGCACTAAGCATTCAATATCATTTCTATTTGAATACACCTTGTTTTGTATTGCAAATCCATATCATTTATAGTAAAACACATTTTTTTTTTTTATTAATATAAAGGCATCTAAACATTAAGTCATTATTTTATTAAGTTATTATTATTAAATCTTTTTTCCAACAGAGAAACTGCTCAATTACAGGCAATTGGTATCAGATCTGAAAAAGAGATAAAAAGATTGACAGAAAATTTGTATGTATTTTATTTTATACTTAACCAGCTTCATTTTTTTTAACAATGTGTTCAATTTTATTCAAGAAAATTTGTATCGTTGTGTTCATTTGCATTTTTACACTTTATTTATTTTCAAAAGTATACATTTTAAAATATTTTTGATATACATTATTTTATTTGATTGATCATATAGTGTTTCAAAGAAGAGAATCTTTTTGTAAAATATTTTTATCTTGAAATATTCATTATATCTGTTTTTTTTTATCAATTGTCATCAGGGAATATTTTATTACTGAATCTAATTTTGATAAAAATATGTTCAATCAACTAAGGCTTACTATATACAGGATGATTATAAAAAAAATTATCGATATATGAGTCCCTATGCTATCATACCATTCGCTGAAACTGAATGAAATTATGGTTTAAAAGATAAATGACATTAGAACTGTACCTGTAGTACGAAAGTCATTGGCGCTAGACAGACTAAGAAGAAAAGTGAAAACAACTAATAATTACAGACAAGCAACTGAAAGCAAAACATTTTAATGTGCTTCACAAATTTTCTATATGACCTCCTTCACGCACGATGACACTTTTGCATTCGGCAGATAGTGGATAACACTGAAGCACGTACAATGACAAGAGAGGAATCTTAACCTGACATCTGATGGCATCTTTCAAATCAGATGCAGTGTGCAGACTAAATGCATACACTTTAGATTTCAGGTAACCTCATTCCAGAAATCCATTGGAATGAGATCTTGCGACCTTGGAAACATGAAATGGGTGGTGATAATTCTGTCAATTGCCTTAAAAACCTTTTGACAAAAGATCTCTTAAATGGGAGAGTGCCATCTTGCATCTACACTACATCAGATAGAGCATTTTTTCACTCCAAAGTGAATATTCTCTAAAAAAAAATTATTGTTTGGAATGGTAGGATGATTGCTTTTAGATATTTCTGTATATTTGTTAATAAAACCTATGTTTTTGAGAAAGAAGCTGCTTTACTATTGGATTGTTCCACCTGAAATGACCTTTTAGTATTAGCTGACTTTTTATAAAATATGTATATGTACCAGTATTAAGTTAAATAAGAATGTTATATATAATATTATTTCGTATTCTATGCTATACCTAATGGTATAATTTGTTTGCATATAAATTGTTTAAAAAATCTTAAATAGATAGAAATGTGGAATCCCATAAAATACAAATCATTTTTCTGTAGGAATATAAATGTAGCATTCTGCTACCTAAGCAACAATAAGCATCAATGCTGGATTTTAAGGAATGATACCAATAATGTATTTTCAGTTAGACAATTTGAGAAGTTCAAATCAGAAAATGTGACCTTAGAAATTGATCCTTATGGAGGAATCTAAAAACGTCCCTGTTTGAATTCAATGGAACATTAGATGAATCAATAGAACATTAATGTTCTGAAGGCAGAAATTGAAAATAACCCTATAATAACTGTAAATGTGCTGTTGATCTCAGAACAGGCATAGCAATAGTTTTGAAACATTATAGCACTTGGAAAAGTGATAAAACTTGACAAACAAGTTTCATATGAGTTGACAAATAGAAATGTGGAAAAGCAATAGATAGCACGAGTTGACAGTTAGAAATGTGGAAGAAATGCAAAAAATCGCAACACTTGCAGATTTACACAACTTTGAATATTTGGCAAAGAAATTGTTCTTTTTTGGACTGTTTCATTGCTTGTGATGAAAAAGTAGAAACTTTATGATAGTTGTAAATAAAGCACAGTGGCTAGATGCAAGTGAAAATCCTTAACACACACCCATGCCAAGTTTACATCCAAAAACAATATTGACATTTTGCTGGAATCAATATAATACCTTCCATGCACATTCATATGTATGGAATGTATTATTGTAAATATGAATCAGTTAAATTTATGTAAATAAAAATAGTGATACACTATTTACTTTTAAAAATAATAAAAAATTTTTTAAATATAATAGAAATGTTTGAATTTATATCTTTCTTTTAAGGATCAGTATCAAAGGGATTTAAATAGTATGTTTGATAAGTTAGATGAAAGAAGAATGGTATGTGAAATTTTTTAATTATTTAATTATGTTTTTACATCTCTTATAAAGAATAAAAAAATTAAATATTATTATTCTATGTGAAAATGTTTAAATTTAATTTTTAAATATTTTACTGTTATAATTTCTCTAAAAGATTATCAATATAATAAAGCATTAAAAAAATTAAATAGTAAGTAATAATTAAGTAAATATTTTTACGCTTCTTCATTATTAAAAAAAGAAAATCACATTTAAAATTTTGTTTCTTTTAAATCTTTAATAACAGAATATGAAATATATTTATTGTATTTCTTATTAAAGGTGCATCAATTAGCAAATATGAAGCCCTGCTAATTTGGGATATCTCAATAATATTCATGAATTTTGCTATGGTTTAAGGATATTAATATTGCATGGAAAAAAAGTTTTAAATAGGCAATTATTCAATTCATTATTAAACTATATAATTGTTGATAATTATTTATATTTTATAAATCTGATAAATTTAGCAGATAATTATATTCAAACAATTTTAACATATTAATATTTGCACAACTGTCAACTCTTCTGCAGTTTACAGAAGTTTTCCAAATATTAATTCTTTTTTTAAATATCTGCACAGAAGAAAAGCTTTGCCATAATTCTATTAAAAAAATGACTTTTAATAAGAAAATTAGTACTTTTGATTTTAATTATTAAGAATATTATATTCTGTTGTACAAAATAAAATAGCTTTATTTATTATAAAATATGCTAGTTATATTTCAGGATGTATAAAATAATAAGATGAAACAGCTAAACCTTGTTATATGTATAACAAGTTAAAGATGATTAATTTAAGTTTGATTACCTCTAGTTATACATCACAGATCAAGAATTTATTGTAACAATTTATGTATAACCTAATGAATAATTGTAACCTTGATTATGCATACAATATGGATGTTTAAGTTGGCAAGATATGGAAATGGCAAGATATTAATAATTATTTAATATAAACAACTGTTAAACATTTTGCAATGTATTAATATATCCAAACAATAATATTTGTAAAGGTAAAATTTTTTAGTGACCATTATGATACTATCAATTTTATTTCTTCAAAATTAGTTGTTACAGAACTTTAATTAATAATAGAATATGAAAAACTTAAAATTGTTTCTTTGTAACAAGAATTAAATATGCAATTTTTGATTTCTAGAAAAGAGATGTTCCTGACTATTTATGTGGAAAAATTAGTTTTGATATAATGAGAGAACCTGTCATTACACCGAGTGGTATAACATATGACAGAAAAGATATAGAAGAGCATCTGCAGGTTATTATTTTTTTTTATGTTGAATTACTTTATAAGCTAATTTGGATAATTTAGACAATGTCTAAATGAGTATTATACAATGTTTATTTTTTAATTTTCAAAACTCCATGTCTGTTTCAGTGGAGGATAAATTTATGTTTTAGTATTGCATAATTATTTTTAGTTAAATTTTTTAAATATAAAAATTCTAGATAACACTTAAATATCAATATGCACCAGATTTTTACTAAACAAATATAATTTCTTTTTTTTTTTTTTTTTCCACATTTATTTGCAATTTTTTTTTTTTTTGTGTGGCAAGCCAAATTTACCTTTCTCAAAATTAGGATTTTATTTATATGTATTTCTTTAAGATCTGGATGTACTGGTAAGCATAAAGCAGTTATTTTTTTTTTTTTACTAGGTATGATTATGTGTGCATCATCAACAAAAGTTTCATAATTTTATGTATGTACTCATGTCTGAATATATGTTTGTTTGTGCATATATATGCCATTGTGAACTATGTGTACATTTACACTTTTGTATATCAGTGTGGCGACAGAACCGAGAAATCAGGTAAAAGTCAGGGAATTTCATTTATCTGGAAAAAGTGCATACATACGTATAAAATCTGTAGTCCCTTTCATGCATAATTGTATCAATGAGGTATTTAAACAAATGCTTTAGTTTATTTAAAATGTATCATATAAATTGTTAGTCATCTGACTCTAATGCACATGAGCATAAATTAGGAATTTTAACGTTATACAGAATAATATAAATATAAATACATTTTTGAGCTTTGCGTATCAGTTGGAATAATTATGTATGTATTTTTATTTTTCAGAGAGTGGGACATTTTGATCCAGTCACAAGAACCCCATTAGTGCAAGAACAATTGATTCCAAATCTTGCTTTGAAAGAAGTAGTAGATGCATTTATAACTGAAAATGAATGGGTTGTTGATTATTAAAGTATTTGACAATATTTTCTTGTAAAAATCTTACTTACAATTTTAAAAAATTATTATGGCTATCCAATTAAGTGATTCCTATTCTCATTTTGTGTGTAATATTAGTTTTCAAATTCTAACCCCACTTTCTTTTACATCATTTATAAGAAATGTTTCAAAATAAAATAGAGATTATTTGTAGCATCAATAATCAAAAAAAAAAAAAAATTGCTTGACTTAAAAATTTTACATATTTATTTTATAATTGATAAACCGAATATCAGGAAAGTTTCAATTTTTGTAATATCATTTGTATATATTATGGCAGGTGCATTTTGGAGATGTATTTGTATTATTTAAATAGTCAAAGTTTCCAAGACAATGATTTAAATTGTTGTAGCTTGACATTATTTTATTAATGGAGTCATATCATTTTATGTTTAAATATTAACCTTTTTCATATTACCTAAATGAATTTTCTAAAAAGATAATTCTTGTTTTATTTTTAGTGAAATTATTATCAAAACATATTAAGTAAATCATTACTTTAAAAAAAAAAAAAAAAAAAAAAAAAGATCACAGCATATGTTTGTTATATTTCAAAATGTTAAATAAATTCTCTGTGATAAATTACTTGAGTGTTTTCTAATTTTTCTAATATTTTACTATGTTTTATAAAAAATTAAGCCCACCTTATTTGTTTTGAAAAGAGCTTTTGATAAATACCATATATTCTGGCATATAACACGCACCTACATTTGCATTTTTTAATTTTTAGATGTATTCATAATTTTAAATAAATTTTAATTTTTAGATGTACACACACCCCTTTTTTTTTTTTTTATGAAGACACCTTTGCAATGTTCTAGTTTTTGGACAATGGTATACTTCACGAATTACAAACATAAGTCACAATAAAAAAAAGGTAAGATAGACAAAATCAGTGCCATGGTACAGAATTTTCCCAATCGTTTCTGTAGACTTTGTCCCTCCTGGCTTCCTTTGTGTTACGTACAAGCTGGTAATTTATCTTGGAACAAATCAGAACTCGCATGAGACTTATACTTTCTGTAGCATATTCAATAAAGTTCATAGTATCCCTTTCAGTAGTAAATATAGGTCCTGAAAAATGAAGCAAACACAATTTCAAAATCAAAATGATTCAATTTGCAAAAGAAAATGGAGATTGTGCTGCAGCAAGGATGTTTGATAGTGAAAGATCCATATGTGAATTGAAGAAAAATGAATTGACGATCATAAATGTTCTCTGCGTAAAGATATATATAAAGAAATGGCCTATCCTAGAAAAGAATGGATCCTAAAAATTAATTGGAACAAGAAACAGTGTGTTTTTTAGATCTAGTTTTTTAGTTTTAAATTTCGATCTTACTTTTTTCTGTTAAAAGTGTGGTAATAAGCTATTCATAGAAAAAAAAATACACTTAGATTATATGGAAATGTGTTTCATACCATAATTAGTATGTATAAAAAGGAAAACTATTTTATATTGCAAGAAAATAAATACATATTCATTTCTTATAAAGCCACAAAAATTTATATACAACCTTTTTAATAAATAACAATATAAAAGCTATTTTATTGATAGACATTTATAAAAAAAATAACAAACATAAATTTTTTAATAATTATATGAAATATCACAGAATTTTTATTTTTGATTCCAGTGTAATATATTTACTCAACGTGTTATATAATTATTTTTGACAAACAGAAAGACGAGAAACTTTTCTTAGTAACAAACCACTTATAGTATCAGTGATCCCTGGCAAATCAAATACAGTTTCTATAAATTCATCCAAACCTGACCTACGAAGAAAAAAAAAAAACTGTTGATTTTTGAAAATTATAGCATGAAATGTGCTTATTAAAAGTTCAACAAAATGAAAATAAATAAGATTTGCCAAATGAATTTTATTTTTTATAATTAATAATAAGAAAAATATTCATTCGTAATTGAAAAAAAAAAAGAAGCTTCAATTTTAATTTAGATTTCAATAGTCAAACTATCAAATAACAATGAAAAATTAATTTAGCAGTTTGGGCTGTAATAAGTTCTACAAGAATGTTTGGAGTTCTTTTAGTGATGCGTGTATATTGGAAGAAAAAGAGTAACATACTGAGAAAGAGCATCCAAAGCACCAGGTAACTCGGATGAAAACAGATAAACCAGCAATCGGCATGCATGAACGCGAGAGACCTCGAAAGGTGATTTCAAGAGATTTGATATGATAATTGGCAAATGATGAATCTAAGAAAGAAATTAAGTCATTCAATATTAGTACAGATTGTAAAATGAGTATTTTTTGTTATAATAATAGATAAAAATGTCCATATTAATAAAAATTGCACAAAGGCATAACTCAACTTTTTATTTATTTATTTTTTTGGCATAACTTCTAAACTTTATAAGGGATAAAATTTAAATCTGTCAAAGAATATAAGATGAATTGAAATTTAACAAATACTATAAAAAAAGTATTTAGCTTTTCAATTTATTTTAATACTAAAATTTAAGCTTAATAAGTGTTTTAGTTTCTAGCTACTCATATGGATCAAGATAGAACAAAAAATTAAATTCAAGGTAAGATAATTTTTTAAAGAAAAACTGACTTGTTTTACTTGAGAAGAAAACATGCAAGATTACTAAAATTATGGTTAAAGTGCACATCAGTCTATCATTTCTAAAAACTAAATGGCATAGAATTCATATTCAGTCTGAAAATTCACACTTCGAGTTTGCACAGTATGTCAAAAGATTTTAAGATTGATGCTACTGTAGGCTGAGATCTAGTGCCAATGTAATTTTGCATGTAATAAAACCTCAAAAATCTGTTGGTGAACAACCAAAGGTTTTGTGCATTTGTTAAATTAACTGAGACGATATTGTCATAAGATGTAATTAAATTAATGCAAAATTTGGTAAAAATGCTGCAGAAACTTATCAATTGATGAAACAAGTTCAGGGTAAGTTTTGTTTAAGTAAATCAAATATTGTGCTGTGGCATAAATATTTTTGGATTGAAGAAACATACTAGAAGACTAACATGAAAGATTGGGTGGTTATTTGAAAAATAATCGTTGTGTATCACTCTAAAAATGATGGAAGAGTATTTAAACATAAACAATAAATTGACTCGATCCAATCTGCACAAAGATTCGGCCAAAACAAAAGTCTGTGATAAATTTGTTCTACATTCTTCAACCAATAAACACAAATTAATGAGAAGTACACATCACAGAAACATTTTAGTGGCTGAATAGGATCCAAATTTCCTGAAATCGCTTATTACACTCTATGAAATATAGTGTTTTCAGTATGATCCCAAACAAAGCGTGGAAGGAATAAAACTCGCCACAAGTCAAAGAAAACAAGAAAAAAATTCCATCAAAAATCAAAACAAGTTTCATTACATTCTTCGATAGTAAGGATTATTATCTACAAAGAATTTATTCTAACTGCACAAACAATTACTGACGTTATCATGTTTTTGAAGCATTTAATGGTTAAAATATTAGGATGAAAAATTGGTAGCTGTTGTATGATAATGTATTCAGTCCCAACTTCCTTATTGTGTATTTTAAGCAAAATAATGTCTGTGTGTTGAATTATCCAATATATTCGCATTTGGCTGATTTAGCATATTTTCTTTTTTCGAAAATTTAAAGTGAGGTTAAAAAGGTAATATTTTGATCATACACACAGCTTCGACATTTCTGCAAAGTCAACTAAAAAAAAATGCATTCAAACAATATTGTAACAAATGTATTGTAGCCAGAGGAGTTTATTTTGAATAAAAAAAAATCAAAACGAATGATTATTTCTTGTCACTACTACATTTTATAGATGCAGTATTAAAAAATTTTTGACTCACTGTGTATTGACTGTACAAAGGGTCTATCTTTGGGATGATCTGTTTTTATCAAAGGGGTGATCTATTTTAGCTAATCTTTTTATATCAAAGTTTGGGCAATTTTTTTGGAAAATATTGGACATAGATTGAAAAATTAACTTTGAACACTATATTGTACAAAATACATTGTCAAAAGATACATACTATATGTAAGGCACTTGAAGGAGACTCAGCAATATTAGCAAGGCATCTTCCAATCTGAGATAATAATTCTTCATTTTCTTGATTCACAAATTTAAGTAATTCGCACATCCCAGTAATGTAATGATGCATATAATTCTATGTTGGTAAGATAAAATAATAATTCTATATTAATGATTGTTCACTAATAACTTCTGAAGCACAACAGCCGGTTCTCAGTCAAGTCTGTCTTAGTCAGCTCCACCAGCTAGGCCCATCCTGATGCTTACATCCAAGATGAGATCAGTCTGGTTTTTTCTGACTAAGATTTCTATACCAGAGAATTTTCTTTTTATGGGATAAGGTTGTTAATCCTATAATCAATTGTTGCTCTGTTGTCATTTGTGGTTCACGAGGGCTAGTTAGATCGGGACCGATAGTGAGGCAAGGCTGTCTGCCTACTAGCAGATTTCGAGACAATCAGCCATACGCCTAACGCTCTATAATCATATTAGACTGGTTTAAAGTGGATTCCGAACCACTACAAACATCCATGGCACTGGCAGAACTAGCCATCCAAAACCTGTGTTAGTCCCTCGGCCATCAGGACCATTTATTAATAATTTCTCAATGATATAAAAGGATTCAAATCCTCTAGCGATAATCATGCTTAAATGTCATTCTAAAGAAGAAGAAAACCTATTACTGAAGCATTAATTACTTTCAACAATAATTGAGATATTTCTTACATTAATAAATAATGATGGATATAATTTTTGACTCTTTTTGATTATTTATTTTTAAGAATATTCTCCACTAGTTAATTTTCTGTGAATGAAAACAAGAGAAATATTTTTAACAAAGTTTTGATATCTTTAATGAAAACCAATATACTTGGCTAAAAGTAACTAATATAAGGCTAATAAAAGCAAAGAGAATTATCTATTTCATAAATTTTTGAAACCACTTATAGAATTATCATTTTCTGATTTAATACTACACCTAAAATTTTTCATGTGTGGATATTTTCTTACGCAACAAAATCACATATTTCTTTCAAAAAATAAAAAAAATGAAGATGGCATAAATACCATTAAATTCAATATTTTAAAGTACAATATAAACTTAACTATTTCTCTTATTGGAGATATCTCTTATTTTTAGGTTGAAAGAAATTTCTCTAATAATTGAAAATTTTTGAGAAATATAAGATTTCTAATAGCTATCTTACATCAAACTTCTAGTTTTTTCAGATGCTTTGCCATAATTTACAAATTTAATACCATATAGATGATATTTTAAAATTTTATTTAGTATAGTGCAAAGTTATCATATTAAAGACAAGTAAAATTAAATAAATGAATCTAAACTATAATTAATAATAAATTGTAAAAACTAATTAAAATTAACAATTATTTACATTTTTACAAGAGAATTTCATAGCAAGGTTGTTGTTAATACTGGAGATAAATCATTACAAATGAAAAGGATAAATTTTCGATGAAAATAAAGTACAATAAATTTATAGAATTCTTGTTGTCCTGTTTAGAATCAAACTATTATATATTAATTATTTTAACATACTAAATATGCATATAAAGAATAAATGGTGCATTGAAATTACTTCATTAATTGATATTGCCAAATTAGCAATGATGCATGCAATATGAACTAAAACACCTTGAGATGAACTTTTTAATAAGAATAGTAATGGAAAATCTCGGCTGACATCTTCCTAAAAGAAATAAAAATGAGATTTTCTGTACATATAAGCAAAATAATAAAATTATCACAAACCATGATGTAATTTGGTAAATATAAATCATTTGTTTTACCTCAAATGTATAAATGACAGAAAAAATATTATTTATGTCAATGTAATACAGAGATGATTATTTTGAATTTAATTTGCATTGTCGCCACACCAAGAAAAAGATTTCATGATGTTATATAAATTAATATGCTAACAAATGGACTACACTTTGAATAAAAATATTATGTGTGAATATGATGTTGTCATGACTAAAAATCTGTGGCATCTTCAAAAAGTGAAGCTTATAAAATAAAAAAAGTATGAGTCTTAAGATATTATATAAAACAGATTAATTTCTTTGTGCGACACAAGAAACCTTCAAAGCCTTTTATTTAAAATTAATGGAGATTTTCACACAATTTTATTTGTGTTTTTAAAAGTGGCATAAAAAATGTGTTGCTAAATATAGCTACTGACTAATAACAAGTCATGTGCTCTGTTGTTCATTTTGAAGTGTCTGGCTTTCAAAATATAAACAGATAATTGTTTCAATATCTTCAAAATAGTGTCTAATGATTAGTTTATATTTATAAAAGTTAATTTAACCATCAATTCTGTTTGAATTTGGCAGTACTTCCTGTAGTATTTGAACAATTGCTTCTTCATAACATTCTAGAGTTATTAAATTTTGTTATATTCCTGTCGCTGCTGAATTTCATAGTTCTTGTGGGAATTCTGCACTTTAGGGTTCCAATTTCGCCAAGTCTCTTTCCTATACCAAATGGAATTGCCAAAATCGCAATATTGTATGTCTGCAGAGGCTATTTTGTTTATTCAGGAGGATACTCGAAAAATTGCAAGTGAAAAAAATCACCAAATAAACAAATGGAACCCCTATATATGCAATATAAATGAGTATTTTTATGGCATATATAGAGTAATTTATTTAGTACAGAACTAAAAAAAATGTATATAGGGAATTCTGAAGTATAAAACTTTTATACTACAGAATTCCAGTTCTTGAAGTATTCTGGCCAACTGCTTCATAAATTTCGAGTTATTGAACATTAGTATACTCCCATGTGTATTTGTCCAGCAAAGCATATGCACACCTGATAAATTGTAATTTGTGAATGGATTTTAAAATTTTTGTTTAAGATGTTATCATAAAGAGGCTGTTCATTTTTTTTTTTTTATCATGACCACACATTAAAAATATTTGATTACATTTAATTCAGCAAATAACATAAAATATGATTAAAAACAATGCATGCCTACATGAAAACTGGAGATATATTTCAATCCTATGACCAATCATTAGACTTTCATAATACATCAAAATCATGTAAAGTATCTGTTCATGCATAGCTTATGAAATTTCATTTCTTGTTATTTTATTTGAATTTAAGGATCTGAAACATTTTAACTTTCTATCAACCATTTACTTCAACGTTTATTCTTTGTTTTATAAGATTTAAATGGAAGAGAAAATAGATTGTTCTTATTTAATTACTTTTTAATCTTTTATCACTGAGTATTAAGCAAACTGTTTTTCTGCCTCAAATAAATAATATGGAGTGGTGAAAAATAATTTTGTTTAGGTGTTTTTGTTGAATTATCAAAATATCTTTCTTTTAAAATTATGAGCCTTCTCAGTGGATTGCAGTATTCTATGCATGCATTCATATATGAATGTAAGTTCAAAAATGTAAGATTATGTTACAAATGAAAAGAGTTAAATCATCATAGTACTAACAGCTGCCATACAAGATCAAGACTAACAATTGGTTGATATAAAAAAATTAGAAACCTGTGAAAGGGGTATTTATTTCTTATAATTATAACCATTTTCACTGTTCTGAAACTTTTTACTTTAACTAACGTTGTAATTTTAAGAGCATTTTGTATTAAAAATATTTTACGATTACTTACTATTTGTACTTAGGGGTCTGCTAATTTTTGCCCTTGGAATATACTTAAATTAGACAACTTGAAAACTATTATAAAACAACAACTTCTTCCATAATGGAATACCAGATTTAATTAACAATTTTCTACTTACTTAAGAAATTCTGTTTATTATTTACAGTTGCAATCTATCACTTCTGTTACAATCTGTTATTTTCTATTTTTTAAAAACCTTTTTAAAAATATTTCTTCAATGAGTACCATTTCCAATAATGCAAATCTAATTTGAATATTTTTTGTAAATCTTTGTGTTTTTAAAATATCTAGTTTTCTGCTGTATCATTGTTTCAATCCATGAGCATTATTTTTTTAATTTATTGCAATTTTTATCATCTCTCTTCTTTTCTTTTTTTTCATGCAAATATTAAAAAATGTTGAATTTTATAAGACAGAATTAACTATAAAAGTATAACAAACATATGAATCGATAAAAATTTTACCTGAATAATCATCTCTCGAAATGGGGTAGATCCTGCAGAGAAGTACATCAAAATTTTCGTCACGCAAGCTTGCATCTGAAATTAAAATTAATTGAGCATTATAGCTAATTAATTTAAATGAAAAAATCTGGAATAATACATTACCTTTTTCTTTATAACTGTAAAAATATTTAGAATATTACATCACACTAAAGAATTAACTAGTGGAATTTAAAGAATTAAAATATTATAATTAGTGATATCAATTACAATATATACTAGCATACTAAATATTTTTGTAATGACATAGAATTTTACATATTTTTAATTAGAGAATTTTATAGAATTAGCTTTATTAAATATAAAGTAGATTAATTTTCAGAAAATAAATTCAAATCAAATCCCATCAAATAAAAATGGCAAATTTTTTTATAAAGTTTGAAATTAATTTTTTAAATAAGCAAACAATGAATTAGACTCGCAATTAAAATCTCTAAGTAAATGCATACTTCTAAAATTTCTTTTTAGAGCAAAAATTAGTAATAATAATAATAAAATAAAAGATAAAAAGAAAAGTAAATATGTATGTATTACTTGATAATCTTCATTCTCTAAAGCACCAAAAAGCTTTGAAATTATGCTGCTATGATTCTAAAAATATATTTAAATTTTAAAATATATAATTAAAAAACAATACAAAAAAATGTATATTTTACATAATAATTATTACATAAAATATAAATTTTTTAGAATACTTATAGTACAATAATAAAAATCATATTTTTTTATCTTTGAATAGTGCTGATTGAATAAAAATACCATTTTTTTAATTTGTAATTATTTAAAAAATAATTCCAACTTCTTTTACAAAATATTTTTTTCTATTTGCATTAATTACACTTTTTTAAATGAAGGATAATAATTTCATGACACAAGTAAAAACAATGTATTATTTAGTATATTTCAAAGCAATTCACATAAAAATTATACAAAAACACAAATTATTATGATTTGGTATTTTTGGAAATAAATACAATTTTTTTTTACACAAATATCTAAAGATAGGTAAAATAAAATTCCCACTTTTTCTTTATATTGAATATTCCTGAAATAGTACGAAATATATTGTTTGTATTTATTGGTTTAAAACAACAACAAAACAAAAAAATAAGGGAATAAAAATAAAAATTCATACTTTATAAATTTTTACTCATCTATTTTAATAATTCTATGATAGAATAAATAAAATTAAATAAATATTTTCTTGTCAATTTTTTATTTGTCTATCTGAAAGATTTTTAATCATTTGTTACTAATTCTAATGTCTTTTAGCAATTTGCGCATATTGCAAATTGCCATATTGCAAAATTATGTATTAATTTATTTCATAAAAGCATGACTAGCTTTCATCACCCAGATGAAGTGTTGGCAACTGTGTATATGACACTGTGTCATTTAAATTTAAAACATATTTAGAATTAATAATTTTTTTTTAATATTCAAAAGAAAGTATGATATAAAAATGAAGACTTAGTTATTACTTTGAAAAATTTGTAGATAAAAATTGTATAAAAAAATAATAATAATAATAAAAGGGCAATAACCTTAACTAACAAAATAAAAGAAATCAATAGTGTTTCTTTAAAATTTGTCAAAAAAGTCATTAGTTTAAATTAATCAGATATGAAAAGGTGTTTTTTTGTATGGTTATAACTTTTCAAATATTACGGCTATTTAGAGTTAACAATGTGTAAAATACAATTCTGGTAACAATACATTATTGACATTTGAATTATTTGATACTCAATTCCAATACTCCTCTGATATAAAAGATATCTTGAAATGCACTTTTAATTTGATATAAAAAAAATAATAAAAAAAAGTATTATGAAAGATACTAAAAGGTAAGGTAAAATGCATACCTGTAGAATAAAATCATGATATTCAAAATTGCACACCAGAAGTTGAAGTACTCTCGACGCAAATACTGAAGTGACTCCAGATGATGAAATGACGACTGCCAATAGCACATCAATCATGCCTTCCTTTAAAACTGTTAGAAAAAACAAGATATTCTTAGAGATGAGTATAAATTTTATCTGTAGTGAATTACAGATAGATAGTAAAGTTGTTATAGTTATAAAACTGTGTAATAAAGTTCAGGTAACAGTTTCAGCTATTGTAATAATTTTTGACTCCTTGGAAAATTTATAAAAATTTCTCTAAGTATATAAAAGAAATCTAATATAATTCCATGATAAATCATGCGATGAAAATATTTTTCCACTATGCTATTTGTAAGCAGAGAAATATATATATAAAGAACAACATATAAAAAAAAAAAACACAAATTATTCAAAAATAATTTTTTTTTTAAAAATCAGCTTATTTGCTCGTTTTCTAATTAAATATTGCACATACAATTTTGTTTTTACAAAATTAAAAATCAATGGAATATGAATTAACCTTTATTGCAGTTCCTATTTAAATGTAACATATTTTCAATTTGATATGAATAGAGTACATAATTACTTCATCTATTAAAATAAAAAATTATTTTCTTATTTCTAATTTTTTTAAATAAAAATTTATATATTTAATTTGTTAAATCTACATTCTTAAATTCATTTTTAGTATTTTTCACATTATGAACAGCATCTTTTGAATATCATGACAAATTTAGTTTAAATGAATTATACAAATAAATATATCTTGAAATATGAACATCAACAATGAAAACAATTCTATATCATAATTTCTAAATTGAATTTCTCATTTCAAAAAAAAAAAAAAATAAATAATAATAATTATTATTATTATAGAATAAAACAACAAAAAAGCATACTTAAAATCACACTGCTTTCAAAAAATTAATTTTTTAATTATAGGAAACGTTTCTGAGATTTTATTTCCATATTTCACAAAAAAAAAAAAAAAAAAAAAAATTCTAAAATTCTTATAATTTTAATCTTAAGTGTTACATAAAGAAAGATAAATCAACACAAGAATTCTTTAAGATCCTAATGAAATACTGGAGTATATATAGAAAATAAATTGACTTAAATAATGAAAATTATCTGTATAATATTACCCTGAACCCTTATGTTAGCATCCATGCAAAGAAGATTCAAAGCACTTAAGCTATCACTAATAAAAAGTTCACTACAACTTGAATCAGAAGATAAGAAACTGAAAAAGAAATTAAGTCTTAAATCAAATGTAGTTCAATAAAATAAGGTATTTTATTTCTGATATCTTACAAAATATAGATTTGATGCTGTAACAATAAAACATAATAACAATGAATAACTTTTATTTCTTAGAGTTTTGATGTTGTACTAATAAAAAAAAAAAAAAAAAAATAGCCAGTTAAAAAAATTTGGTAATCTTGATGACAAACTAAGTAAGCTTCATAAAAATTCTGGCACAACCAATTAAGAAACCCTTTTCATTCAAAATACAGAAAGCTTATGCTGAAATATGCTGTTATCAAATATAGAGAAATTAAAAAATATTTCAGGCTCATAAAGTCTGTTTAATGTGAAAGTAATAATTAAAGATCTTGCAATTATATATACAATGGACGTGTGATATTTTATGGTATACCTCAATTTCTTTTATCAACAAACTGTAAAAATAAAAACTTATTTTTAAAAATAATTGATATTTATAGTTATCAATTTATAAAAAGGAAAGCAACTTTAATTTGGATTAATATATGCTTTATGTGAATAAAAAAAAATTACAAAAAATTGCATTCGTGATATTATATACACTGATACACTACTTCCTATTGATTACCTGCATATATCATTGCAGTATTAAATTATCTTTTTGTAAATAACATCACTTATTTAAATATGCATATGCATTTACAGTTACTCAGTGTATCAATTTTTCATCACATTCTACCCGCTCTCATTTTATTGCATTTTCTATATCAGGCAGCGTATATGCATAATTGTATTAAGTAGTAATCTATTACCATAAATTAAATTAAGTTTCAAACAACTATTCATTTATTTGGAGTCTTTTAATATTAACAGATTTCTATTGTTAAAAAAACCAATGAGCAAAATGTGGTTATTATAATAATGCTCTCTCAATACTTTTTACTTTTTTTAAAACTTTCAAGCAACCAGTTTCAACAAGGAATTCATTAAGCATCATACTCTGTGCTAAGCAATGAAGAGCAGAAGCTACGGCACTCTATAAAGAAAAACATCTTTTAAGAAAATAATATTTTAAAAATAAATACAAATATTTCAATAAAGGATTTAGTAATAGTGATAAATTTAAAAAGTACTTTTTTTTTCACATAGACCTTTTGTTAATTTGGGTTTCTTAAGCATTAACTTTAAACAAAATTCAATAATGAGCCTGAATTTTAAGAAATAATAGGAATATCTACAAGAATAGATCCTCTATTTTTTGGTTATAAAATTAAAGAAATATTAATTGACTATCTGTCATGTATACCTTTCTTGAAGGAAGAGACTCAGTTACCATTAAAATAATAAAAATTGTGTTTTTTAACCCCTACTTATGCAGATTTAAAATTTGCAACAAATTTCAACTTTCAGTTCAAATTTAAAAATGTATGAACAAGCAAAAATATTGTAAAATGGATAAAAAAAAATATTAAGAATTTTTCAATCACAAATAGAAAACTTTACGCTGAAGAATAAATAAAGAACACAATTTGTTGCTAAATTATAGCAAAACTTTTTCTGATACTTATACCAATTAATAATTTTAATAATACAAAAAAATATGTATTCTGATGTACTGTTACTTTAGGCCAACATGTTTACAAGAATTATGCCAAGAAAATTAAATGTAAAAATTTAGGTTGCCTTAAATAAGTAGATCATTTATTACAAATAAATAAGAATATTTACAATTTAAGACAAAAAAATGTGTATTAATTTGCATAAAAGCACTATTTATAAATCGCACTTACTTTAATTTTTGTTGTTTCCATTTACAGCTATGGATAGCATAGTATTAATTCCACCACATTCAATTACCTATAAAAATGTTACAGAAATATGACAATATTTTATATAGTTAAACTTACTCATATTTAAAAAGGAAAAAAATATGTACAAAAAACTTTTATTTTAATTTTAATGCCAATTTGTTTCAATAAAAAATTTAGTATTATCACACAATATAAGAAGAAGAAAAAACACAATGCAATTAAAACTGCAGGTTTTTAATTAGACACTATTTCTTTTAAAAAATTTAAGATATGCTTTTAGCCACATTTATTCTTCATAAATTCTAAATATACTTATTTAATTCCTACAAATATCAACAGAAAGTTTAATAAAACAATACACAGAGTAGAACTTTAAAAATACAATATCTTTTAAGTGCTCTTTCAAACAATTATATAATTCATTTTTAATGCTGTGAAAAAATTTTTAAAAACCAATCATCTTAATTTATTCTATACATGTTTAAGAAGTATCTATCAGAAATCTATTTATATGAAATCATTTAACAAATGATAGTTCTTTACTGCCATAAATAATATTGTTATGCAACATTATTATATCTGATAATATATTTCAACCAAATCAAAATTTCCATTGAAAGACTTCCTTAAGATTTAAAAAAAAATAAAATCTTCAAATAATAAATATTTATAACATTAAAAGCTTTTACTGTTTAAAAGTATTTTTATTAGTACAAGTAATCGATATAAATTTTTTCTACAATTTTCTTCATTGAAGTTTATTTTTCATTTAAAAAAATATTTGTCTCCAGAATTTTCTGCCAGATGTATTAGTTTACAATTACATAAAATATTTTGTTATAATACTTTTCAACAAATATGTTTTAAAAAATTTTCACTAACCTTACTTAAACCAGCTGTATTTTTTAACATATTAGACAATCCAATGACTGCTTCATATTTCTGATCCTGGGAAATATATATACATATAAAGGGAGGGAAGGAGAGATACACGATTGGATAACTTTAAATTATTACAACATATAAAAAATAAAGTATTTTGGAGAATTGAAATTACCAAATCTAATAAAAACAATAAAAATATTAGCAATTAATTTTTAAAAAATACAATTAGTAATTTTTTTAAACATTTGTACACTACTTTTAAATAATTAGGAAAATAAGAATATTGTGTCAGTAATTTTGAAAGAAAATAAGCATAGGTTTCTTTGTCAAGAAATGCAGTCATATATTTGAGCCCACAAACATTTATTTATTAGAAGTAGTACAAGATTTAATGTAAAAAATAGGTGTATGTTAATTTTAATAAAAATCTATTTCTATTATTTGATTATAAACTATTTAATGTCCTTTAGTTAAAAGAAGAAAATAGATTGTAGGAGGAGGGGATACAGCATATCAAAGGTGACACAAGAATATATTCTTTTATAAACGATATGAATTATTTCTGAAAGCAAATATTAAAAGTTTGAGAGGTAGTGTATTAATAAAAGAAATTATAATACACTTCTTCAGATATATCAGAACAAAATATCAAAAAAATTACAAAAGAGAAAGAAAGGAATAAATTATATTATTATGTGTACTTTTATAATGATTTCGAGTTTATCAAGAAATTTTTTTGGTTTGGTTTTAGTTTGTCGCTCTACGGTCATCTTCTGCGCACGAGGGCTAAACAGACTGGGACCTACAGTTTAAAGTGGATTCCAAACCACTACAGACATCCATGGTTATCAAGAAATAAAGAATTGGTTAATATAAAGTTCTATGTAATATTAAATTTCATTTTTATTTATTCATTATAAGCCAGTTTATAATTATGAATACAAGAGCTACTTTTGATGCAAATGGATTTTGTACTTTTTTTATATAAGATATAATAAAAAGATTTATTAACACAGAAAATATTACATAGTTTACCATCTCAGTAGATTTTGCTTTATTCATTAATTCAACAATTAGCTTGCAATTGTTACATACTTTCTCAGGTTCATTTATACCAAAATGTGGTAAAGGTACCTATTAAGAAATAAAAAGTAATGATAAAAAAATTTTCTAAAAATGTATTGTAAAACACAAAGAATTTTAAAACAACATAACATTTAAGAATATTGATACTGACATTTATCTCAAGACACTATAAGCCAATATGAAACTTAGCTTACATTTAAAATTTAATTACAAAAAATAAATTTTTCATAAAAAATTAATATTAATAAAAACTGTTCAATAATAACTTTACTACTTATTTGGCTAATTTGTTAACTGAATAATTAACAAATAATACTGGTAATTAAATTCAAAGAGATAAAATTAAAGAAAGAAGAATTTGAAAAAGTAAAGAAAATTACTTTCAAACAAATTGTTATTTTTTAATGGAAATTGAAATAAAAAATTTTAAATAAAAACAATAATCATTAACCTTGTCTAAGCAACATTTGCTACAAAATATTTTTCCACAATTCCTACAATGATGTTTTCGTCTGAATTGTGTGAACTTAAGATCGCAATTTAAGCAAGAATCTGCTTCTGTATCTGGCATCCAACTAAGAGTAAAAAAAATAAAAATATCACACAATCAACTAAAAAGAAATCCATATATATAATTATTAGCATTTCAAAAAAAAAAAATTTTTTTTTAATTGTAACGAATTTGTTAAAAACTATAAAATATTTTTAAATAAAAAGGAAAAAAAAAATACAAACAGGGCTCTTTTTATAAATAAACATGAATGATCATATTTATACATGTAATGATTCTTTTCTTTTAAAATTGTGTTTGTAGCCGACATATGTTCAGCCATTTTAGAAAGATCATTGTGAATTCATTAATTTTGAGTATTATAGTACTTAGATCATAAATGTTCAATTTTTTTCTCTCATATTTTAACAACATTTGGACAAAGTGAGGTAAAGCAACAGCATCAAGTATAAATCTCAAAGTTACAAATCAAATCATATCTATCCCATTTAAAAATAAAGAAAAAAGTTTTGTGTTATTAATTTGAGTTATTGTTTACATTGTTCATGTGTTATTGTTTACATGTACTTCTAAACTTAAACTTTGAATCTAAATTTATTGATTTTGAAAAAAATTACAATTAATTATTAACTTCAATTATAAATGATATAAATTATTATAATCTTGAATGCAGAATTATTTATTATTTTTATTTGACAACAGTTAACAACACCTAGAAATGAACATGTCTAATATGCAGTGCATATTTGATACAATAGTATCATGAATATTACTTCTAGGGCCAAAATATATTTAAAATTATATATTAGCTATTTGTGTTGAGTAAATTTTGTTAAACAATAATATAAAATAGAATTTTATTGTTCAGTGTAAAAAAAAAAAAACAATACAATAAATGTTTTATCATTAAATTTTACATAATTTTAAATCTAAATAGTTGATATTTCTTTCTTAAATACTGTCTGATAAACTTGCAATGCATGACTTTGCTTAAATAAAACAAGACTACATTTCTATTATTTTGTGTTCTTCTTTAGAACTAGCATAAATTAAGCTATTATTCTAATATAAAAATTATTTGTATAATAGCAGAAAACATACAGACACAGAGTATTATTATATATTTCAGAAAAAAAATGTGTAACAAATACTTTATGAATATTTAAACAAACAAACAAAAAATGAGAAAAAATAAATAAGAGATAATTAGAGAAACAAAATTATATAAATATGCAATATAAATTTAAGGAAAAAAAAAATATTGTTATAATTACATCGGCTTTTGGAATGTAGGAGATGGTGACAGTGCTGCTGGATTTCCAATGGTTACTGGTAATCTAACAGGTGTCCCATCAATTTTTACATTATCAGAAGAACCAAATGGATTCATTGTTTTAATATTTTTTCATTAAAATTCAAATAAATCTTGTTTCTGAAAACACAATTTGTACACTAACATTTTTTTTTTGATCGAAAGTTTTAAAACCTTAACAAACGTTCAGTACAAATTGTGTGAAACAGCTCTATAATTTAAATTAAAATAACTTATAAGAAAGATGCAGAAATAGATAAGTATATATGTAATAGAAAATC
Source organism: Caerostris extrusa (assembly GCA_021605095.1). Classification (NCBI taxonomy): domain Eukaryota; kingdom Metazoa; phylum Arthropoda; class Arachnida; order Araneae; family Araneidae; genus Caerostris; species Caerostris extrusa. The sequence continues at coordinate 138,040 of BPLR01017649.1, read as the reverse complement.
TTCAAAAGATATATTGTGTACTTCTGTAAGAAGTCCTATTTTGAAATTAACATTGCCTAGAAATCGCAGAAATTTGTTTCCAAGACCTCCTAAACATTACACAACGAGAAGCAAAACAAAGTAGGTGTCTCAACGCACGTGCGAATGAGGTAGGTACACAAATATCATGAGTGTGACGTCATGAATAACGGTCGATTGTAACGTAACGTAACGGTAGGTGTTTAGTTGGAGTACCAGGGAATTTCCGTACCTCCATATCAATAATTATTATTAAAAACAAAATTTTAAAATCAAAAGATGAGCTAAGGAAAGAATATTAAACGAGCCCATGCTCGGAGAGAATTTACAGGAGTAAAAAGGTTAGTAAATACAAAATTTAAAATAATAGTTCACAAAAGTTTAAAAAAAAAAAAAAAAACTGTGGCAATTAAAAGGAGTTAAAAAATAACCGTTACGAAACCACGAAAACTTCTGGCTGGCTGAAGAGAAAAAAGAAAAGGATAGGGAAGGGGGCAGAGTTATGAACAAACGAAAACAATATCGTTTCGAAGTTCAGCGTTTTTACCGACCTTGAAAGAAAAACAGCGATTCCGAAGCTATCAAAATAAACTACAGTGGTGGAAAGTGATTCTAAACTAAAAAGGGTTCTTCTTTTGGAAATCGGAGAATGAAGTACGCATCAAAACGAGAGAGTGAAATGTCTGGCACAGAGCTTTTTCACCCCGGGTCAAAGTGTATTCTTTTAGCCACGGGGAATGAACTGAAGTCTTGAAAGTAAATAGAACGCGGGCGTTTTTCGCATGGCGCGTGGTCGGATCATAATAAGGGAGATTTAGCAGCGTTGGATTTGTAGACGCATCAATTTTTAGAATGAAATTTTCGGTAATCTTTTTGCCAAGGTTTAGAATAGGATCAATTTTTAATTCGTCGTGAATACGATGGCGGTTATAATGAAAAGGCGCATCTGTTATCGTCGTTAAGAACTGATTTTGAAGAACCTGCAGTCGCTTCAAATGGATCGTTGCTGAATTTATCCAGACCGGAATCGCATAAAAGCAGTATAGGTCGGATAAGTGAGATGTAAATATTTAGTTTGCCTCTGAGAGATATTTTGCTTTTCCTGAAAATTAAAGGTGCAATTGTGAATTTGGCTTTATTAGCTTTAGAAATAATGTAATGAATGTGTTTTTGAAATGTAAGGCGGCGGTCCAATATGAGACCAAGGTATTCGTACTCAGTTACAAAAGGCACTGGTTCGTTAAAGATAAGAATTTGATGAACATTTGGAGTGGTTCTTTTGTGGTGAAAGATGAGAACTGCACATTTGCTGGTATTAACTTTGATTTTCCATAAGCAGAGCCAAGTTTGTAGCCTATGGACAAAAAGATTGAAGTCTAAAATAGAGAGTGTATTCGTGGAAGTGCTGTGTAATGATTGCGGTATCGTCTGCGTACATGGCTGTGAGAATATTTTCGTCTCGCGGGAAGTCATTCACGTAGATATTAAAAAGAAGCGGTGATAATAAGGATCCTTGCGGGAGTCCACATTCCATTTTCGCGTAGTAGAAGTAGTATTATTGACTTTAGTTTGAAACGAACGGTTTTCAAGAAAAGATTTAATAGCCAGAGTGAGCGGAAGAGGGAAATTCAGTTTTTTGAGTTTGAAGATTAAACCGGTATGCCAAATCTTTGTCAAACGCATTCGCGATGTCAAGAAATAGTACACCGGTTAAACTTCGTTTGCTGAAGCCAAGATTTATTAACTCAGTGACCCTGTACAGCTGATGTGTGGTGCTTAAATTTTTCTGAAGCCGAATTGTTCGGGGATTAAAATATTGCTGTTGTCACAAAATTCTTTAATCCGATTTAAGATCGCGAATTCGTAAATCTTGCTGAGGTTACTAAGGTGAGAAATTGGCCTGTAGTTGACTGGTAAAGAAGGATTTGTGCCTGGTTTATGGATGGGAGTAATAATGGCGATTTTCCAAGCCTCGGGGAAGTAAGAAATATTAAGCATATCGTTGAGAATGACGATTAACCAATAGATGAATTTTAACGGAAGATGCTTGATCATATTATTGTTAATTTTATCAAAGCCTGCAGCTTTTTTGGTACTTAAGTTTTTAATAAAGTTAACTATTTCCTGTGCGGAGATGCAGAAGTTATAGTTGACATGCGGAGTATTAAGGTATTTATCGGTTTCGGAACTTATAAGATTGTTTGTGAACGGATGGCTCATGTTGGGATTTTGCTCAAATTGGAGCTTCCAGCAGTCGGCGATTGCCTCGGCCTACGGTCGATTGCTTCATAAACTGGGCGGCAGGGAAGAGTTGATAATAGTTTATTATTTATAATGCTTTCATTTCAATATTGATTATTTTACTGTCCAAATTATGGCAGATATTATGTTAAACTTTGCAAAAATATAAAATACAATTTTTAATTAGCTAATTGAATCGAACTGAAAAAATAATTAAATGTAATTATATCACCTAAGCTTAGCAAAACATGATATAATAGGTGAGCACGAGTCGCAAAGCCAAGTCAAATCTATTTGTCAGAAAACGAAAAATTATTTTGATTGATCTTTGTGGTGCTTGGACTGCCCAAAAAGAGGTAGGAGCAAGAGTTCAACAATGACGCTCAAGATTTGAATTTTAATTCGGGTTTTTTTTTTTTTTTTTTTTTTTTCCCAGAACAGTTATCGTTAATCCTCTTCATGTTATTTTTGGTTTGGTTTGGTTTGCAGCTCTACGGTTATCTTGTGCACACGTTAGGCTAAACAGACAGGGACCTACGGATTAAAGTGGATTCCGAACCACTACAAACATTCATGGCATTCATGTGGTACCTAGTACCATAGCGCTAGCCACTCGGCCATCAGGCCCTTAATCATCTTCAGATTCCAAAACATATAACAAAGATACATTGTAATTCCCTCCGATATTTATCACTATTGTACAAAACGAACTTCTAATGGATCTGTCTGAAATTCCTGCCAAAACCTACATTTCCTTTATATAAAAATAAACAAGTAATATATAAAAAAAAAAATTTTAAGTCAATTCCTACTTTTTTTCACTCTATTGCAGGAAGTCCTTCATAAATAATTTTCATTCATTTTTTTTAAGTTCATCTGGCGCCCTCTATTGGTAGATATATGCAACTTAAATCTAAAAAAAAAAAAAAAACTAAAATTAATTAATTAAATTTAATTACTGAAGTAATATTTGAAAAAAAAAACTGTATTAACATCCAGTGTCATCCACTACAAGTTCAAAAAAAATGTATTTGTACTTGAGTGGATGAATAAAAAGTATTTTATGAACGATTGAAAATTTGAACAAGATATAAATAGGAAGAGTGAGTTAATAGAAGGAATTGAAAAAAATAAAAATATTCACAATGAACGAAACGTCCAAAAATCGAAACCGATTTGGATCGAAAATGAGAATTATCGCATACAAAAAGCATTATAAAGTTTTCCTAAAATATTCTGCAAACAAATTATCTTTAAAATAGAATAATAGGCTTAATTTCAGATAAACGCAATTGTTTTTACTCATCACAATAGTTTTTTAAGATATATAATTTATAACATACCACAAAACAGTGTTGTGAGAGAAGCCATTATTGGAGGAGAAAGTATTTTCGAATCTATTTGTGGGAATTCCTGAGTGGACAATCCCAGAAATACAATGCGTAGTTTAAACATCATATAACCATAAAAAAATTTATTTGTAATTTTCTTAAGTAAAACTGGGATTTTTGTGACAAAATTTCAACAACAATATGCCGTCGCTATTAAGTTTTTGAAATTCGCTTGAAAATTGTAATATATGTAATTTAAACACTTTCACGCGAATTTAAAAATTAAGGGAGAAAATGTATATGAAAATCTAAATGTTTTAAGGAAAATTTAGGGTTTTTTGGGGTGGGAAGGGGGAAGGCATCATTTATTATGTCGCTTAAAAACGGTTGGACAGTTTTTCATACTTGTCTAATAACACGACTTCTGATAAAATGTATGAAATCTTACCAAAGATTTAAACGTAATGAGGGGCCTGATGGCTAGCACTCTGCCGCTCAGTATCATAGGTTTCGAGTTCAAGTCCTGACCGTGCCATGGATGTTTGTAGTAGTTTGAAATCCACCTTAAACAGGTCCTGGTCTAATAGGATCTTAGAGTGTTGCGGAGTTATTGTTACTCCGTGTCCGTAGCCTATCTTCAAGTTATACGCACTTCCTGGGTAGTGCTAAATGAGTAACAGCGGAGCAGCCCTTTGCTTATGGCATAAAGAATAACTGTCTCTATATTCCAGCTGCATTAGAACAACAACAACAACATTTAAACTAAACTTCATATCATAATTGGTGATTTCTTGGCAGTATTTCATTCGATACGAAATGATGCCTGCTAGTGATAAAATACCCGAATTTGCAAATTAAAGAATATTTTCAAACTCTATTTCAAAACTAAAGTATTTATTATTAATTAAAATATATTATCTTTAAAATTTTATTTACAAGATAAAAATGAAAAAAAAAAAAAGTTGTCGAATATTAACGCCAAATCTGCTTTCATCACTCTTTTTGTTACTACTAACTAGTATGAGAACTTAAATATAAGATTAGAATTCTTTTTCTATATTATAATTGCATTTTTTTTTTCGAAGTGAAAAAATAGTTTCTTAATCAAAACTTTTTATTAATTCATAAAATATTAATCTCATATATTTATATTTTTGCAAATAAAAAAATATTTATAAATAATATTAGCAGGTTTAATAATATTAGCAATATAAGCTGGTTTTATAAATTGTATAATATGTTTGAATTTTTGTAACTGTTATCTGTAAGCAGTTTTTAATTTTAGAAATTTTTTTTAACATTTTATTCTACGCAAAATGCTCTCATGCGTAAACAGAAAACTGTTAAAATCTCCCAAATGAAATTTGCTAGTATCGAAAACTCTATCATACCAGACTCTTTTTCTTTTGACAAATGGGTTATTAATTAAGTTTACTATTTAATATTGATATGTTATTAGAAGTTGGAAAAAGTGAAAATTCTGCGAAGACAGTATTTATTATATAATAATATAAAGGTAAAGGTTATGTATACATTCTTTGATTGTTTGTAAATAACTTAAGAGTTATGTTTTAAAACATTTATGTTATAAAAGAGAAATAGATAGATTAAAAACCTTTTTTTCTGTTCTAATGTAGGGGATTCTGCACTTTAGAGTTAAGATTTCATGCCAAACCTCTTTTCAGCACCAAATGGCAGTGAAAAAATATGATTTACGGCCATTTTGTTTGTTTAGGTGGGGGAATTGGCGAAAACCGCTAGGAAATAAATTGCCAAATAAACAAGCGGAACCCTAAAGTGCAGAACTAACAAAATCTGTTAATCATTTTGGTTGAAATTTAGAATACTGTACAGCTGAATAAGGCGCGAATCTTGCAACCCGAAATATTTCGACAATGTTTCGCCAATTCCTTCAGGGTTACAATACTTTAATTAGAAATTCGTTATTCTTTTTCCGAACAATATAATGACTTATTGTATTGTTATTTTGATTGTTATTTGCAGAATTTTTATTTAAAATAAATAGGAAACAGAAATACATACTTTTAAAGTAATTATTTCGAGATTTGGATTATTATTCCGAGATTATTCTGATTCCGTTATAGATTATTCTGCGAATATTCTTACAACGATATGTATATAAACAATTATGCTGATATAGAATATAAACAATTGTTATGATGTTGCCACTCATGAAAAAACAACAAAAAAAAAACGATGTTTTCTTTATTACTAACTTATATTTAATTATCAAATAATTAGTTTCTTTTTAATGCTTGTTGATATAGCTAAAATTTTAAGACAACCGTTATTTGAATTCCCACAGAAAAAATGATACTTTTTAATTTTAAAGCATACGAAACGAAAAGTGCTCTCGAAGGTATTAAATTTTTTTTTTTTTATGGTTTTCTAATGTTACTCTTGTTCTTGTTTTCTTCATTCATTTGATATGGCTATGCAAGGAAAGGTTTTAGCGATCAATAAAAAAAAAAAAAAAAGTTGTCAAAAAAGGATATATAAAAATAAAATGTAAGTTATTCTCTTTTTTTTTAATAATATTTTTTTTTTTTATCATGCCAGTTTGGCATTGCTATAAAATAAAATATTTTTGGCATAATAAGCCGTAATAACAATTACTATTTCGCTATAATGATACGTTTTTGTGAGTTAGCAAAAAAATTTCCACATAATAATTTGGCGTTAAAGCTATAAAATGAGGCGTAAAGATTTAGGAATAAAATTTTGCCAAATTGGTAAAAGTAGAAAAATTTAGGCATAAATGTTTTGGCACAATAGTGCTAAAATGGAAAAATGATATTACGCCAAAATCCATCGCCAGGATGCCAAGTCGCCAAGTAAACAAACAAAATGTCTGCCGAAGTTAATTGTCGTTGTGAAACGCTATTTCGCCAACAACTATCCTCAAAAATCGCTATTACGCCAACATTAGTTGCCAAATAGCTATTACGTCAAATTTTATACCTGAATTGCTTTCTCGCCAAATTTTACCAATATAACAACAAAATTTTAATGATTTGCTTTTACGCCAAATTTTATCGCTTTAACTCCAAAATATAACATTTTAGCAAAATTTTATTCCTACATTGTTTTTACTCCAAATTTTATCGCTTTACCTCCAAATTATTATGCGCACTTTGGTTTTGCTAATTCACAAAAATGTATCATTTTTAACATCACTATTACGCCACAAATTAAGCCGAAATTTTTTGCTATTATGCCAAAAACATTTTATGCGGTTTACGAGGCTGAATTCGAATGATAAAACAATATTATAAAAAAGTAAAAAAGAAACGAGAGTAAAATCACTGCATTCATCCTCAATTTATTCAATTCATTAAAAAAAAAAAAAAAAAAGTCTTCAGATGCCCTTACACCCCTTATATATTCTGCCGGCTGATAATAGAGAGTTTTTAAATACCGTATTTTTATAATACGGTATTTTTTTCTCCCAACGTGCGTGCTCATAGGAAAAAATATTACAGATACGCATGCGCAATTTTTTTTTTTTTACAGGGTAGGATTGTCAGCTCTACGCCCAACGCTCAACAGTCATATGAGACCGGGACCTACTGCTTAAAGTGGATTCTGAACCACTACAAATACTCATGGCACCACCTGGACACGAACCCGAAACCTGTGGTACCGAGCGCCAGAGCGCTAGCCACTCGGCCATTCGGGCCCCTGACAATAATATTAGGCCACATAAAGATCAGTTGGTGAAGAGACTAGGGGTGGCCAACACGTTCTCCGGTTTGAACCCATTGAGCATGTTTAAGATGCTCTAGGGAGATGTATTGATGTATTAAACACACTTCCTTCAGCCCTTCAAGGACTTGGGGCTTGATGGCCGAGTGGCCAGCGCTTTGGCTCTCGGTAGCACAGGTATCGGGTTTCTAATCCCGGCGGAGCCATGGATGTGTGTAGTGGTTCAGAATCCACTTTAAGCCGTAGGTCCCGGTCTCATATAAACGTAGAGCGTCACAGAGCCCAATTCAGACTTCTCTCTCACCCACATCAATCCCAAACTGTACAGGGGCAACTCAGCTCTAGGCACAGCGATGTGGTGTGGTGTAGGAGTAGCCATTCAGGGATTTCGAACTGCCTTGACACAGCAATGGGCTTTACTGTCATTCAAGTTAATAAACAATATCACTTTTAGAATTGAAACATCGTTGTCATGCCTGTAAAGCAGTGATTCTGATCACATATTGGACTCAGGCACTATGTTGTTTTTATATGTTTCTAATTTGTGAATTTTCGAGACAAAAACTAAGTTTATTATTTTCCTTTTGTACCTAATCAGCGAAGCAGTATTTCATTAATGTTTTTCCTAAATGTCCTTTTTATAGAATACAAATTTTACAACCACAATTATTTTTCCTATGTTTTTGAAAATCAGTGTATTTTTTAATGACCAGACTTTATGATTGAATGAATTTTTGCTGACAATTAGGTTTCCTGTTTTGGGTTTGATTTTACCAACAGAGAGAAGAGTGAGAGTTAAATCTTCAATACCATCTCATTAAAAATATTTTTTTTTAAATAATGATATATGAATATCTTTTAAATAATTATGTTTCAAAAAAAATATGAATGTTATAATTTATATGGATGCTATTTAATGCGCCAATAATTCTAGAAACTGTTCAAATGTTGCATTTGAAAATATCTTCTTAATTATTTTAAGGTTAATTTAAGATTTAAATTATTAGTACAGGAAAGTTTAAATGCTTCGATTTTCCCTTCAAGTTTCTTGACTTTTTCTTTATTTATTGTTTATATGATTTTCTAAAGGATAATAGATAAACAATATATATTGCTCAAAATTTTGTGAATAAATGTTCCTTATAATTTATAACTCATAATTTGATAATTTACATCCATTTTTAATACGCTTTTATTAGTTTCACCTGTATGTTTGTTTGTTTGTAACTGACTCTTTGGCTCGATTTTGCCCTACTTTAAGCGATCAGATTTAATTAAACGTTGTAGACTTAGCAAGGACCGACGACACTAAAATATTTTGATAAGTTTATTATCCCATCATGATTAGGATCGCCAGGATTGGTGATTTTATTCTAACTTATGAAGAGCAATTTAACCCATGTAGAATGAAAGTACCTAAGACATTCAAACCTACGTGGGACAGTGGCACAACGGATAACGCGCCTGACTACGGATCAGGATTCCCTGTTCGAATCCAGGCTGGCTCGACATATTCGCATTTAACCTTTGTTTTACTCACAATTAAATTATTGTAAGAAGTATAGTTCCAGTCCTCCGTACCAGGACCTCATTTAAATATTATAGTTAAAAACACTAAAAAAAATTACGCTTTTAGAGTTAATCAAACTAAAAAGTAAAAAATAATTGTTAACATAAGAAAAAAATTAATGTCACTGTTCTAAAAACGCGGGGTTCTTTGTATGACATTTTTAAACTAACTCTGCATTTCGGAATGAAACTAGTGAAAAATTATAACTATTGATATCGAGCACCCCACGCTTTTAGAACAGTGACATTCATTTTTCTCGTCAGTATTTTTATACTTATGCTAACAATTATTTTTTACTTTTTAGCTTGATTAATTCTAAAAGCGTGTTTTTTTTTTTTTTTTTTTAAACCATAATTTTTATCAATCAACTATTAAGAATAAAGAATAACTATTTTATGGAAAAAAAAAGGCATGAAGTTTGAAAGAAATCTCATTAAAAACAAAACTGAATAAATAATTATAATTTTTTTCAGGTATCTTCTACAGCATCCATTTCCTTAACATTCATTGCTTTGCATAAAGTCATAAAGGAACGAAAAGCAAGGGTTCCAGAATGCTTATAACATTTTTTATGTCCTGTTTCTGAAAATCCGCTAGTGATGGAAAGGGAAAACTTTATCCTGAAATGGGCTCATTCTTCATGCAGGGGAAATCCGTCTTTTCTTTCGGATAATATTTTGTTAATCCCTTTCGATTTCACTCTGAAAACTTGCAATCTTAAAGGCAAAAGCCTCAAATGCAGTGACAGGCCAGGCAAGCGCATCGGATGCATTACAGCCACCCCCGAGTTGGGCGTGATAGCCCTGAGCGAACGCAAAGAAAAGAGTTCCATTTACATACTGGACTACCCCAGAATGAATACTATCTCTGAACTGCAACGAGGTAATAACGAGGAATACATCGCTCTGATGTTCACTGGTTGCAGTATCTGGTGTCTGTGAGCTTCAAGAAGGAATATGAGGTAGATCTTTGGAAGTGGTCCACTGGACAGAGGCTGTGTTGCCTCACCGATTCCCTGATGGATGCAGAAATTCCAACTGTCAGCATATCTGTGAATCCGATGATGTGGTCAGAGCTTTGCTTCCAGAGCAACATCAGAGTCAGCCTTTTTGAATATCAGAAGCTCTGATGACAAGTACCATTTCAAGATGAATAGCTTGTGTTTTCTGCCAGGTGAAAATGGCACCTTCAAGGTTATCTCCAAAACTACATCGGACGAGACGAAAGGCCAGTGCAAACCACTTTCCATAATGTGCCACTGTTGGATTCCAAAGCACTATTTGCTTATTGAAACTTCCAGTGGGTTACTGAAAGTCAATCCTTATCTTTGCAACGCTACAGCTTTCAACAGAGAACCAGAAAGTAAATATGCGATAAACAGCATGGTGTTCAGTAAGATGGGTCTGTTTGTTGGCTACAAGACGGGTTTCATTGACATTGTAAACATATCAAGAGATCATTGGTCCATTATAGAAACATTTAAAGTTAGCCATCCAATAAAAAATCTCTTGATGTCTCCTCTTTTATGATGTTCTAGCTATTACCACTACGAAAGGAGCTATATCTTTGTATGAATTAAATACACAGAAAACTTTTGAGGTTCTAAGAGCTGATTGTGTAGGAGAGATCGGTGTATGTATGATCAAGCCTTTTTTCACAACACTGCGTGGTAGCCAAGAAGACCGGCTGTTTGCATATATTTAGAGTTGCTAAAGGGTCACTTATAAGTGCCATATCACTTGAGGAAGACATATCATCAATGGTTTCCAGTCCTTTATGTTCCCTTGTACTGATTGGATCAAATTCTGGATTCCTACATTATTTGGATGTTACAGATACCAAACATCCGAAAGTAGTTCATTGTGTGAGACCATATGAAGCACCCGTGGAACACATAAAATTCGAAAATTTTGGTCAAATATTCGTTACATATGCTCCAGATCATCATATTAACTTATGGAACGGATTACCATCTTCGAACTTTGATTTCCTGGGGTCAATGAAGATCTTAGAACAAGTAAAAGATATTGCTATGTTCAGGAGGAAAGAGACGGACGAAATTACACTCTTGATTTTATCCGAAAGTGGGACAAGTTCCGAAAAGAAAGCTGGCAATATTTTGATTCGATTGAACCTCCCTGAGGATTTTGCCAATAATTCTAAGAAATATCACATTGACGTTTTTAAGAACTTGTCCTACGATGCTCTATATTTTCAAAAATGGCGTCTCAATTATCCTTGCATCAAAATGGATATTCATGCAAACTTAGGAGCCTTATTTTATTCTCCTATCTTGGGCAAAATCCAAAAATTTCCCATTTGGCTTGAACCTAATCATAAAATGACGAATCTTTTAAAAGTAGTGATATTGCAACATTGCAAATTTCGTCTAATCAACGCTGGATAGGTATTATTGATGTCCAGGGATATCTTCAGCTGTACAATTGTGAACCAATAGAGTTAGTAGCTGCAGGTCCAGAATCAACATTAACCGATATCGTTTGTCGACATTTTTTGGATTTCAGTGTTTTAGGCAACACTTTGGTGACTGGAAGTGAAACCGGATATATTCTCTGTTACAAATGGACAAATAATCTTATTGATACAAAGATTGTCCCAGAATGGATTGTGCATTGCCAATCCAATTCGGAGAAAGAAAACAACTTTTTGAAAAATATGGATGAAGAAGAATCGGTCGACTTAAAAATGTGTGGCCAGTTTCCTAAAGCAGCAGTCACCCTTCCATATGAAGAACTGCAGCTCAAACTTCAAATGAATACGGCAATAGTGAATTTTAAAATGTATAAGCTTTTCGAAGATAGCGATTTGTCAGACAAAATAATTTTTAAAACAAACGAAATTGTTTTGGATGATGATGCTTTACATAAATTATCTGATTACAACTATAAAATTTTTCTATTGTTGGCGAAAGATTCAATGGGAGAGGATGTCGGGACTGAAAAAAATTTGAAAATTGCTCCTTGAATGAAGTGAAAATTAATCATTCCACTTCCATGAGATACGTCGTTCAAAATTACTCAGCTCTTCAAAGACTTCCTGCAGATTATTTGACAAAAAATAACCGTGTTGAATCAAAAACCAGTAATAAATCAGGTGGATTTAAAGCTGATTTGAAATTTTTAGTAAAGGTATGAAATTTAAACCTGAAAACGAAAGATTTATTCTGATTCAAAATCTCAGAAAACTTATATACGACTGGAAAATAGAATTTAATACTTTTTTGACGACCTTTATGATGAGAAATCTGATGTTGTAGATCGCATATCCGATATAATCCAAGAAATGAAATTAGAATCTTCTAAATTACCATCAAAAGCTGAAAGAGATTTCTGGAATGCTTTCCTCTTGCAAGGAGAACCAGAACACCATGGAAGAGGTATAGAATCACAATCTGTGAGTTCAGAAAGCTATGAAAATCCTTCCGCCATAGACAAACCATTCGTGTTAGATACTAATCAGATCGAAAAATCTAAGAGCTCCATTCAAAATATGACAGAGTCCGCTAAAGAGATCAAGTTAGAATATGATTTAAAAGTAGAAAAGTTATTTTTCAAGAGGTTATATTGTGATTACATAATTCATTTTCTTGAACTTAAAATTTCCTGCGCGTTATTGTACACTTTAGCCGAACAAGAATTTTCTAAAAGCCGAGAAGAAACCGAGGAAGAGTTGGAAACTGTAACCGGTTTTGTGGACGAATTTGATTCACTCTTAAAAGAAGCCAAAGACTTGGAGAAGCAGTTACGCCAACTGCATTCCAAAATTCAAAAACAAGAAAGGAGTGTGAGTTCTAAAATAGAAACCAAATGCAGTAAAGTTGTTGATAGTGAGAAAACTTTTGATTCTTTCAGACGATTGCCTAGCTTTCCATTGCAATCTGAAAATCCCTTTTGGACGCCAAGTCTAATCTTGACTGCAGAAGACTTATCTGTGGCAGAGAAGAGCACAGCAGAACTTTGCTGTCCTGAAAATGTGGATGCCTCACTGTGGAAAACCATTTGCTCCAAGAGAGTGCGACATTTAAAACTGTGCATAACTCTGCGACACCTCCAGTTCCAGATCATGACCATCACAAAAGTCACAACTCGGAGCTTGGTGATCAAGTTAAAGCTTAAAACGAAGCAGGAATACTGCAGAAGGATAATCGAGAGTATAAAACAGATGTTCACCAAGGTGAAGGAGAAGTTGTATGTCTTAATTACGGAGGATCTCGAAAATTCCCAGCTCAGTCCCGACAGCGAAACATGCGATCAGGATGAATTTGTCCGTTTCCTGATCTGAACAAAGTGCCGCCGGCAAAAAGTGACTTTGGGAAACGGTGAACGGAAACATCAAGAAGAATCTGGCTCTTCAAGAGAAACTGCAGGAGGTCCAAGACTCGCTGCAGAATTTCTTTGCCCTCCGATCGAAATAAAATCCAAACTGGACAAGTGCAGACTGAAGCACGTAGAGCATCTTGGAGGACTGAGAGAAGAACTTAACAAACAAATGGCAGCATTTCAAGACACTAAAGCTCTCGTCGAAGAAGCCGTCGATGAGAAGTGGAAAATTTTAAAGTTTTTGTCGTCGTAAACTATAGAAAGAAACATTTGCTTTATGTTTTATGTTTTTTTATTAGACTCTTTAGGATTTGAGTGAACTAATAAGAAAAGTTACATTTAAAAGTGTTGCTCGTGTTTTTATTAAAAAATGATCTGGATGTTACTTTTTTTCTTCCTTGTTTGATATTTCTAATGGATCAAAAAATAAATGCTATGCGCTTGCTCTAAGTTATTCGTTTGTTTTAATCGAATGTTCTTTTACAGGTATGGGTTATATCAAAGAAATATCGAATTTAAATTCAGAAATTTTCAAAATACATAAATATTTTTTTACTTAAAATAAAAATAAATTAAATTTTATCCAAATGTTTAAATAAGCTTTAAAACTAACTTTTAAAAAAAATTCTTTTTTTTTTTTTCTAATGAAATAAAAAATAAAACAAGCTTTACAATTCATTAATTTTATTGAACATTAAAAATGAATGGAGCCCTGTTTCATGTATCAGCAGAAACAAACAAAAAAACCCTCATTTTTGTAGAAATAAATAAGAGGCGTTTTACACTTATTATGTAAGCAAGAAATAGGGACGCTTCAATTATTGCTATTAAGTGACTTGCAATTATAATGTACGAGAAAAATCACACGACAGTTACTGTTATCACTGCCATTTTTTCCTCTTTTCAATAACAATATGGCACACTGAAATGTTCAAATATTCACTTAGTCACTAAAATGACTAGTCACTGGAATCACTAAAATTAGACACTGGAATGACAGATGAATGTAGTAGATTTAATGCTATCCGGGAAGAACCACAAAAAGAAGTACTGCATTATATCCATATTTTCCAGAACAGAAACAATCTCAGGAACTGCATCTGAAGAAAGAAGCTATTGTTCTCCATTGCTTTCTCAAAAGGTTTCTGATTTATTGATTTATCATGACCATCCCTGGATGAGATTATCGTATTTTGTACGAGCGTCCTTAATTTAGCACACGGATGGGCAAACTACGGCCCGCCGAAAGGTTCTATCCCGCCCGCGGTTAGAATTTTAATTTGCTGGTTCCAGGCAAATTAAAAGAAATATATATTTATATATTATATATCCATCTCCTTTTCTACTTTCATTAATTATTATTTATTATTTTTTTTTTTCCTTTCTTTGCAAAGGACTGATGATCTTTTTACTTTTTCTATTTTTGTTCTACAAAACATACACTCAAAAGCCAAAACATTATAACCACCTGTCAAAAACGAGTTGGCCCACCTTTGGCGCGCAACACAGCTTCAACCCGCCTTGGCATGGATTAATACCGCCATTTAATACCAGTTAAATACCACTTCCACCTGATCACGTGCCTTCCACGTCATCCAGGCGAGTTCATTGCGAGCACAGACAGCTTTCAATCGGTAAAGCGTTAAAAGCGAAAGTTCTTTATTAGTTATAACTGCAGATTGGCGCCAACAAGTTAGAGTTTTACAAATCATTATCGAAAGTAAGTTTCCCAAATTTAATATCTCACGCCCAGAAAATCGGTGTTATGCTTGCTTCATCTTATATATGAGAACAAGTGTTTTCAACTATGAACCTTAGAAAGAATTTTTTCAGAAGTAGACTGACAGATGAGCATTTAGCCTCGTTCCTTAGAATCAGTACATCTCAATTCGAACTTCAATATAAGGAACTTTTAAAAATGAAATCGCAATTTCATTCATCTCGTTAACATACGCAGTCCAGTCACATTAATGTGACCACCACCTACTTTCGACGTCAACGGGAAATAACCAATCACAAAATGCAGGTGGCAGCACATTGCAGTGGAGTGTATATAAAGAATTCCACTTAATACCACTTAAATACCGCTTAATACCACACTCCACTTAAAGCCAGAACATACAAGAGTGTATATTCTGGCTTTTGACAGGTGGTCACATTAATGGGACTGGACTGTGTATTTAAATTGTAATAGTTGTATATTGTTCTTAAAATTTTAGAAAAATTTATCTTGGCACGCCAAACTTGTTTTTTTTTTTTTCCGATTTTTGGCCCGCGACCGAAAAAAGTTTGCCCATCCCTGATTTAGCATGTGTTCAATCCATCCAGCCTTTCTACTAGTATCTACGAATCACACAGACACAATGAACCAAACCAGTCTGCAGCAAAAAAGAAATTATAATGCTGTAATTTGACAGAATTATTCTTTTACAGGTAACATGACATCATAAGCCATTGCCAGATTCCTTCGTGTACTAACGAACGTGCCTTCACCTACGACACACTTGCAGTAGACACGTGTCTGGCCCATATCGGAAAAACCGGCCTATTTTTGTCATGTTTCGACTCGATCGTGAACTTCACGATCTCTGCATTCTTCACGTGCAGCGCGCAGAAGAATGCAGAGATCTCATATCTTTTTATCTTTTCGTGGTGCACGTCTTTTATTTTTTTTTTCTTATCAATGGAAAATTGGGCTCTGCTGATGATGGCATATTAATTTCTTTAGATAACCGTTTGGTGATTAATGATATATATATATATATATATATATTTGGTTGATGTTTGGTGCATGTGAATGACGAGATAAATGACAAAAATGAGAGAAAAATAATTGACCGAAAGTGCTTTTAGAGGTCGGTAATTAAAGCGATAAAGTAAAATTTGGAATTTCTTATGAGTACAGTCATAATGTGAGTAATAAAAGAAAATGAGGATCAAAAAGCAGGGGAAAGAATTCAAATATAGAATGTTTAAATATTCGTCTCGCGTTTTGAGATCCACATTGCAAAAAAAAAAAAAAAAAAAAAAAAAAAAAAATGTGCGCTTAATTCAGTCTTGTAAAAAGCCATTAATTCAATGGACGTGTTTTTCAAAATAAATTCTGGAACAACAAGTAGAACGTTGCGTGTTTCATCTTTTTTACTTAGTGTAAAGTTTAAGTTCAACTTCAATGATCATTTTCATAGTTACAGAGAAATTCATAAAATCTTTGTTTAGATTGAAAATACGGAAGAATTTCTTCAATTTCAAATATAAAAATTTTCTTCATTCTTGATACAATGATAACACTCGCAGATAACAGTATCATGTTAGAAACAACTGTTACGCAGCGTGCATTGCAGTCACTGCTTTCAGAATCAAAGAGGATATACACTCATGTCCATAAATTAAGGATAATGAAGTTCAGGCAAAGAAAGAGACAGAAGCAAAAACAAATTTGACTTATTTGTAAAAGTCTATTTATTAAACAAAAAGGTAAAAAGACCAAAAAAGATACTATACGTTTGACATAATTAATAAAAATTGCGATTTTTACTCCCTGGAGCAAATTTCAAAAAAGAACCTATTTACAAAAAACAGTATAACATGGTTAGTATAATGGTTAATATGGAGTATGTCTCCCGGACGATGGAATACAGGCCTTACAACGCCTAGGCATGCTGAGTATCAAGGGGAATATTACACCACTTGGGGAATATTACACCACTCATCAAGCAATGCCCTCCGAAGTTCCGGTTGACAGGTGGGAGGGGTTGACGGGCTGCAATTCGTCGGCCGAGCATATCCACACATGCTCTTATTGGATTCAAGTCCGGGAGTATGCTGGCCAATCCATACGGGTGATATCCTCCAATTGAAGGCATTCGTCTACAATGTTTGCACGGTGAGGACGGGCGTTGTCATCCATAAACAGAAATTCAGCACCCATGGCGCCCCGAAACAAACGTACATGTTGTTCCAGAATGACATCCCGATAGATGTGGCCTGTCATCGTTACACTCTGAATATGCAGGTCAGTTCTGGAACCAAGAATAATTCCTCCCCAAACGAGCCATCCTGCACCACCGTAACGGTATCGTTCAATGGTGTTCTCTTGGTGGTAACGGGTACCTGGCGCTCTCCATATGAATGTCCGGCGAGAATCAGACTGCAAACTAAACCTGGACTCGTCGGAAAACATCACACAGACCACTGTTGCGGTGTCCACAATGCATGCTCTCTACTCCAGGTTAATCGCAGGCGACAGTGAGTTGCGGTAAGTGGAACACATCTGACAGGCCTACGAGCATATAGACCAATGTGCCTAAGTGTCTGTCCACGGTCTGCCTTGAAACTGTCGTACCGGTAGCTGAAAGAGAGCTGACGAGACAGGTCTGATGCTGTGCTCCGTCTGTTTCTTTTGGCAGTAACTGCTAAATACCGGTGCTCATTCGGCGTTGTAACTCAGGGGGCGACCTGTGCTGTAACATCTACTCACATTACCATCATCTTGGAATCGTTGCCAAAGCCTGGAGATGACGCTCTTGGGCGATTCAAGTTCCTCGGATATTTCCAGCTGGGTACGTCCACATTCCAGTCGTCCGATAATTCTACCACGTAAAAAATCATCCAAATGCTTCCTTTGTGCCATAACTATGCGGTTATTGCACTGAAAGGCTTTTAAAGCGCTTGTGAACAATTTTACTTCTTTGCCACCATTCCTTATATACCCCTCTCTTACACTCTCGTCATTGTGACGTAATATCCGCGCCATCTGGTGGTTTCCTGTAATTTGCATATTCTTCTTCAAGATGTGTGTGATAATTCTACAGGGGAAATTTTTATTTTAGAGTTCAATTTCTGTGTAATTCTGAATTATCCTTAATTTATGGACATGAGTGTATTTCAGAATCAAGAGAACATTTGTAAGAGTCTTCATCGACAATTGAGCTTCTGGTGAGATTATTCCATGTTTTCTCGCATAGGATACGCAATGTGAGACAGTCGCCCCCTGAAAGTGTTCCATCGTCATCCAACATTGGGATATGCGAAACTAGCAGATCAGAGTTCAACCTAAATTCGTAAGTCGGAAAGTCTATTCGTTTATTAAAGGAGGAGAGTGCGAATGCTCCAGATGCCATTCTTCCTTGTTAGTGTTTGTTCCAAAATGTTGCGAAAAATGGTATCTAACCCCCTGTGGTTCTTCCTGGATAACGCTGAGTTTTCTACACATCTATCATTATAAGGGAGAGTGACCTCCTAAAGTCAAGTACATTGTATTGTAAATAATATTCAGATATAAGAATCTGTAAATATTAGAACACGATAAAGAAAAAATTGATGCACTTTTATTATAATGGATACAGCCGGGACTAGTAGGTGACTCGTTGCTCTACTGATCTAAAAGGGTGATTGGTTGGAAATCCGCCAAGCAAAATCGAATAGAATCTCATTTTATGCTGGAAAGGGGCATGAATGTGACCAAGTTGGGATAGTATAATGTAGCATGTCCGCAGTAGTACATTCTTAATTATGCTTCATCTGCTGCATATCTTCCATTTTTAATACCAATGACTACAAGTCAGGTATTCTGAGAATAAAGAGCTACATTAAGTGATTTAGCTGAGAGACAATCCTCTACTACAGTGATAAGATCTGAAACAGTTGTGTAAATTATTTGATTGATTCAAGAAATTGCGGCAAAAATAAAGCAAAACAGCTAAGCTTCAATGTTGAGAAATCTCAGTAAATACCTTATTATCCTTGAAGTCAAATCTTCTCATGACTTTCGTTTTAATGCTTTCTCGTTTAATCTGATATCACCGAGAATTTGCAAGTTGGGTTCACCGATAATGTTCGACACGCTCGCCTTCCAATACTCCTCTAATTTAGATCTGGACTCGTAGGTGGGAGTCATCGATAATGTGCGAGACGCTCGTACTCAAGTACTTGCTTGTTTAGAGCCGGATTCATTGACAATGCGCGACACACATTCGTCTTCCAGTATTTGTGGGCTTAGAGCTAGATTTGTAAGCTGAATTCATTGACAATGCGCGAGACGCTTGTCTTCCAATACTTGCTCCTTTGTACCTGGACTTGTAAGTTGAGTTCACCGACGAACCACGACAACATGGTCTTCAAATACTTGCTTGTTTAGAGCTGACCTCACCAACAATGCGCGACACATTCGTTTTCAAGTGCCTGCGTGCTTAGAGTTGGACTCACCGATAATGTGTGACACGCTGCCCTTCTAGTACTTAGGCATAGATTTGTAAATTGAACACATCGACAACACGTGAGACGCTCGTCTTCAAGTACTTGCTTGTTTAGAGCTGTTCTTGTTCACCGATCGGTTATAAATGGTATTCCGTTCATTCATGTTTATGCATGAAAAATAATGTTCCTTCAGGTGAAACATAAGCGAATAGTTCTCTTGGTTTTTCTCGTCTTCTTTTACTCTAACCGTTCCCTTATTTCTATTAACCCTGGTAATAATCTCAAAATAAAAACATGCAAGCTTTCAGTGGGCTGTAAAAACTCAACTCCTTTATTCGAAAACCAAATGCACTCTGCCGATGTTACATTTCTTTCTCCTTTCCAGCCAGCTCACGCCCACGCAGAAGATGTTTGTAATTCCTCTGGCGCCAGCTTATACTTCGATTTTGTTTATTTTTTCACAAATTATACACGTGGAGCTATTTATTCATGAGGCAACAAACCCCCTCCCTCCCAAATGCACCCAAAGCTAGTATCACATCTCGGATCTTTCCAATCCTCGCTAAGGGCGGTATTTATAACTATGGGAACCACTGGTTCAATAGATTTTCTTTTATCAGTTTTTTTTTTTTTTTTTTTTTTTTTTATATTCATTTTTTTGAAAATGTTTGTTCACTAGTACGTTCGGAACCACATAGTCTTGCGCCTTTCAATAAATTATTTAGTAACAACCACAACTATATTATTTAGTGCAATTTTAATACTAAAATACTCGTGAACATATTTTTGGCAATAAATATCGTAGTGATAAAAAACATTCTGTACATGAGAATCTGTATTCTGGCTAGTGCTTTATTGACAAAGGTTTTGATTTTCAAGTTTAAAATAAATTAAAAAACATTGAGTTAAATAATTGAATGCTTACTTTTAATTAAATTGAATTATTATATTGTTGTTAATTATTATTAAATTTTCATATTGTTATTTAATTATATTGTTGATAATTCATGATGTAGCTGGATTATTTTTTCTATTTATGTCTTTCCTCAACATCAGAAAATCTTTCAAAATTGCTAATCATATTTCTTAAGAACAGAATAAGACGAAATGCTACCCAAAGCATTTCTGGTGTAAATAATCCCCATTATTGAAATTCTATATTGTTATTCACACAGACAAAGTGTGACATTGAGACGTCAGCTGGAGAAACAGATTTATGAATAATATTCATTTCAGAGCAGATGTCCTGAGGAAGTATGGCTGTTAGTTCATCAAGTAAAAAAATATATATAGTTCTCTGTCAAACAGGTGATTTTGAAGCTTACAGAATTCAAATTTTCTGAATTGCATGAACTTCCACAAATTTTATAGCCTATAGAAATTGATCCAATTGCTAGGGCCACGGTACAAAACATGGATTTGTGTTACTAAGAATACTTTTTTTGTTTTGAAAATCTCATATATATAGATAATTCAATTAATAAATCGCTCACATTTTGGATAAAATAATTTTATTTGATTAATTTATTGATTATTATTATTGATTTATTGATGTTAAATTATCAAAAAAAGTGCTTTTAAAAATTTTTATTTATATATTGAATATTAGTAGAATAAATGAATTCTAGAGGGAGAATTAATTTAAAAATATTTAATTAATGATTTAAATAAATGGCGGTTGGTATAAGTTTAATTAAAAAAATTTGTTCTCAAAATTTAAAATTTACACAGTTAAAGTAACATCTAAAAATTTCCAATCTAAAACCTTCTAAAATTTTTCAAACATTCTAATTTATTTAATCTTAAACTGGAATTATATATTAAACAAATAAAGAAATAATAAATTTATTTTAGAAATCATAAATTAATTATCAAATATTCATTAATAATTTATGAAAATGACACCGTAATTAATGTTTGAAATTAATTATATAATAAAAAAAATAAATCATTGAAATGCATCAAATATTTGCTTTTCCATAATTTAATTTTTTATATTTGAAAATTTAAATTTCCTGCCAAATATTAATTTTATAAGCTTGCTACGTGGTGCCATCTGCTGACATAAAGCTAATTTAAAAACGTTATATGATTAGTAAATTATGATTTATAATAATAAGTAAAAAATGCACATAAAAAAAATATATCATAATTATTGCTATTATTATTAAGAAAATTTCATTTTCAAGTGTATTCAATTTAGTTATATGCAAAATATATTTTTCACAAATCAAATTTATCGTGATTTACTTTCTACATAAAAATTAATCCTGACATATTTGTGATAAATTACGCATTCACAATTACACTAAATATGAAAAGGAAATTATGATTACACATGAAGTTGAAACATTAATAAAAATTTTAAGAAAAATTAAGTGAAAAAAAAACACTTTATTTCTGTAAAATCTCCACTCAAGTAAATATGGCCAACATGAATTATAAGAATTAAAATCAATAATCAGGAAATTATTTTCGTTTTCGTTACTTTTAAATATAAAAAATTTGCCCCCAAAATGCGCGAATTTAAAAAACACATATATTTTTCTAAGTATTGAACTCACTGGCTGTTAAGAAATCCAGAAATGGCTGCCTACCAGATCATTCTAGTCATCGGGCCGAAGGACAGATGATACTAATTGGATTTCATATTCCTCTTTGACCGATGGGTTTATCTTACCAATACAGCTTTCTAATTACTGCCACCAATCAGTGCCAAAGTGTAACACACTAGGTCATACCACCGGCAAGGAAATTTTTGAACTTGGAATTTAAACCTTTAATCCCTTAGTTTCTTTGGAATTTCAGTTCTTGTGCCTTAACTTTTGAACTGTCTTTTCCTTGAGCTTTTTTTTTTTTAAGGGAAAAATAACTTTCTGGGATGCAATCTTGAAGGAACACGCCGAAGAACGGCAGCTATGGGATTTCACAATTCTATTTGACCAATGGATTTATCTTACTCACTCTGGTACAATCCATACAGCTTTCGAACGTACTGCATCCAATCAGGAAAGCCAAAGTGGGTCATGCTGATCACAAGAAAATTTTTAAACTTGTAGTTTAAACCAGGATTGCCCAATCTTTTAGCTTCTTTTGGGGTTTCCGTTCTTTCGGTAGTAATTCTCAGGCTCCCCCTGGTATTTTCCTTTAAAGAGACAAAAACTTTATTGAAATGAAATCTTGAACGAACACGCCAAAAGATATCAGATAATGAATTTCTCGATCCTCTTCCTTTTCGACCCAGGTTTTATTGCCCATACAGGTTTCTTACTGTTACTAGTCAGGAAATCAAAGTGCGAATGCTCTATCAGACATCGTGTGGATACAAGATGGCACTCCCTTATTTGTTTAAGACAGATTTATCTGCCGCCATTTCCTTTCTGTGACCTCCAAAGGTCCCTCAATCTACCTCCAACGGTTTCTAGTTATTCCTGAAATTAAAACGATGCAGCATTTAATCAACAAACTGCATCTAATTTGAAAGAGGCCATCAGAAATTCAACAGATTCCTCTTTGCCATTTAACATGGTACATGCTGTCAGTGTTATCCACCATCTGCCGCATGCAAAATGATATCATGAAAGAGATCACAATTTGAAACACATCAAAATTATTTTGTTGTTTTTGCTTCTCTGTAATTATTGGTTGTTTTCACCTTCTTCCTTTTCGACTTTCGTGCTACAGGTACAGTTCTAACGTTATTTATGGTTCTTCACTGTGGAGTTCCATTTCAATAAAATAAGTAGGTTTGCTATTTGAAATTTTCTCGTGTCACTGTAACCGTAACTGTTAGGGTTTAGCTGTTATTTTTCATACGATTCCTGAGCGTATGCCTCAAAGTATCTTAAACCAAAATTCCATTCAGTTTCTATGATTGGTACTTTGGCTAGGGGGCTCATCAAGAAAGTGATTTTATAATCTCTCTGTACATTGAAGGATATGGGCCATTTATATAAATATAATAAAATATTATTCCGCTATTTTAGTGAAGAAAATATGTAAAGGAATTTTCATCTTCTCACTTCCACTTTTATAAGCAGTCAAGAGAAGTTTTTCTCTTGTCAAAATCGAACTGACTGTTAAGTTTGCGCATCAATGCCGAACACAATGTATATACAATATGTTTCACGTTATTTTTGTATATTTTTTATATAAAAATCCTTTTTTGATCTGCCAATGCAGTTCTACACCTTCTTTTGATATATTTGTCTAATGATGATCAGTTTCGTTGTTTCTGTTCATGCACCCTGCGGATCTTTTCTTTCTTTTTTTAGGGAAATGGTAAATAGGAGACATTTCATGAGTTTTGTATTCAAACGCTGTCTTTGTTATACAATTTGCTTATAGCGAATACCTGTAATGTCTTTTAATGCAAAATGGTTGTGTTTTTTAGTTCACTCTTTTGTCTTTTTCACTTGTACATTATCTAGTTCTCAAATGTATTACGATTATTTTATAAGTCCTACTTATTTATATTACATTAGTTTTTTTAATCGGACATTACACTTAACAATGTCCTGCATTGGATATGCAGCTATGCATCCGTTTATTTATTGTGGACTCCAAAACCGTCACTCTTACATAAGTTGGAACAAAAACAAAAATTTACATTCTAGTTAAGGTTTGAAATTTATGGAACACTTATAGTCAATCCATGAAGAGAATACTAAATAATTTTCTTGAAACGTTTCTAATGCTACGGCGTGATTAAACTACTGATTGTTCACACGCATTATGAAAACACTGCGTCTTAAATTTTTGCAGATGCTTCTCTACAAGTACGGCCTTGAACCCGAATTTTCAAGGATTTGGAACTCGTCGGCTCACGTGGATGGCAACAAGCGAGACGTGCCACCTGCTGGAATCGGTCGAGATCTGTTTGAGAAAAAAATGAAAGAAAACAAGTGTAGGAGTTCAAGAACTTTTCTCAAGGAAGGCTGTGATTTAATTCTAAATTATTCAAGAAGGTTTTGCTTGTTTTTTTTTTTTCTTATCTAACAGAAAAATATTTCGTATATTTCTGCAAGGTTATTGTTTGGCGCGAAGTAACTTGTTAGCAAACTTGTTGATGCACAAAAGAAGCCAATGGTAAAGGAATGGAAATGACGTTTCGGGTTTTTTATTAAATACTGCCTTCCGCTACAATAAGGATTCCGCATTTTATACGGAAATATGGTGACGTATTTATTATGGTAACATTTGTTATTATTTAAACACTTTTTTGTTGTTGTCAAATACCATGTACTCCGATAAATTTTTCACCATTAGAATGACAGAGATGTAGTAAATTCAGGGTTATCTAGGGTATTCTAATGTGAAGACTGCACCCATTTGCCACTAACCCAATTTTGTACTAGCATTGCAAGGTAGGCATCTGTGGGATTCGCACCAATTTCCTCTCTTCATCATCGGGAGCAAATATTTGCAGGTGGAAATATTTGTTTCGACGTAGCATGACGAAATTAGAACCAAGGGGACTTTAGAAATCTTTAGCGCTATCTAACAGGCTGCTCCAATTGCTTATATCCATTAACAAGACGATCATTTAAGTTTCGCCTACATTTGAATGCGTGAAATGTAAGGGCCACACATGAACGCTCTTCTAACACGAACTTCTTTGTTTCAATTTGGACAGAAAACGCAACACATGAGAAAAGCTTACGGCATAGGATCGGGTTTTTTTTCCATACATTCAAGGATTTACAACCTTCAAAAGGTAACTGGAGGATATCTTTTGGAAGGTATTACGGAATAGGATCGGTATTTCGAGTTAAAACAACAACACCCTTCAATAGATGGACATATGTGCAAATATTTCAAACTTGGACATGTTTTTACATCGAAACTCTAAAGCATTGATAAACATCTACTAAAATTTTGTCATTTAACTTTAGTGTTACGGCGATCTTCAATTATGTTAATGTTTAAGTTGAAGATTAACCTTTTCAATAATGTTATGACTTATTCTATATATTTTTTATTTATGTTAAAAGTTATAAAATAGTTTCATGCCCTTATTGCAATTTTAAGGCACCCTGAAATGGATTTGCCATTTTTAAGTGGTACGACAAGCAAACAGTGACAGTTATTCTTGCTGGAGATGAATGTATGAGATGGGGAAATTTTTTTTGCTTGTACCCTTCCTTGTGCTTGTGTCATCAACAGATAACTCTCAATCGCTGTCAATCCTTGGAAAATTGTTGGAAAACACATGACAATGTTCTAGAAATCTTCTATCATCCAGTGCTATTACATATCGCTATCAAAGTTGAAAATAGCAGTGACATCCCGTTAGGTAACGTCGCTAATGAAATGGCTGTTCATTCACGACTGTCGATTTGCTACAGTTTCACGAGTATCATGCCATCACACTTGATTTTTCAAGTGGTCGTACAGAAAAGAAATCGCCTGCCCAACTCATGGCCTAGTGACAACGAGTCCAGCTGTAGGAGGACGGCGGATCGATTCCGCTGATGGCATTATCATAGTCACTGCTTTCAGTGGAGATCGTGACAAAAACCTTCTGGCATCACTAGTCAAGCTGCCTGTTGGGATTTATCAGGAGTTTTCGCCCATACAACATGCAAATGCGAGGCAGTTACTCCTAAAAACACTCCCGGAAGCCGCTGTCCTTCTCCCATTATCCATCGGTGCTCTATTAATGGTATAAAAGAGGTCCAACCGTATTTCACTCGCACATTTCTAACTGGTAGCCGGTTACAAAGAGAAGAAAGAAAACGCATGGAATAAGATCAATGAAAAGGTAACCAATCCATATTTTTGCTTTGACGCTTTTGCAATAAAGAGATAATTAAAATATTCCTCTAATAAGGAAAACTAGATCAGTCTTTTATGTCCTAGGCTGTTTTTGAAAAAATCGTTCAATTACTTTTTTGAAGGGTTTAACGTATGGCTTGAATTGTCTGCATCAATAGGCCGAATGAACGTCTCGGTTACAAGAACTATGATGATACAGTATCATCTGGCGGCTACATTTGGTACTAACACAAAGAATACTAAAAAGCTTGTCTTCACACATTAATTTCTTCACGAATATTACCACTATTCAGATTATTGCCACTTGCTATTCCAATTCAAAGCACTCTATACTTAAGCAATTTTTGTTGTGGCTTAAAGATTAAAAGCAATATTTCTATAATCCTTGTAAATAATGTGAAGGCAATTTTAAGCCTTCATTTCATCCTCTTCGAATTCAAGGAAAGGGTTATCTGTCATACAAGTTAGTTGTCTGAAATCTCCGTTATGAGTACCGGAGTTTTCAGATTGGCTTCGCTTATAGAATTTCGAAGTTCTCACAGTTAAAAAACAACCGTGATGTCTACAAGACCACTCTAGTTTAGAATAAATGGTTCAAAGATTTTTGGTTTCTGTTATTGCAAATTTTACATAAATGAGTGGAAAACGTATCTATCATATCGTCTTCAATAAGAAAGCAAAGGCAAAATGATTGAAAATGAGTTAATTTTCTGCTGTGATATGTCGAAAAAAATGTGCAAGTTTATAAAAATAAAAGTAATGCTAATAAACGATGTATAAGATTACAAAAAGGACAACAAGACGTGCAAGATTACAAAAATGGTTAAAAAAATGATAAGTAATGACGGCAAAAATGGCATTCAATGATGACAAAAAGTGAGTTTCCTGTTTTGTACTCAAATCAATTGAATAAGTGATAACAAAAACACATGTAATCATTTATTTTGATTATTTTAGAGGCAATTTATAAAATAGGATAGAATTTAGGTGGGGAAAACAATGCTACACACAATAATTTGAGATTCAGTCCAATAAATCTCAATCCAAAATTCACTCTATTATGCAAATATTGAAGAGACTTTTTGACCTTCTTCCCTCCTATTTGGACGCTCATGACAAAAAAAAAAAATACCCCTCAGAAATTGAAGACAATCGCAAATATAAGACAAACCTTCGAAACCATTACAAATAAAGATCCACATGTCGAAGAGTCATGTAAAGTCATGTAAAAAAATCATACGATTGCAAATCAAGATTGTGACGAATTTGCTGACTAGTTGTTTCACGCGGAAGTCAAAAATGGAAACACTATCACCTATGACTAAAATAATATTTTTACATCATTTGTTCCTCTACTGGAAACGGAATTAGATATAGAACTCTACCACTCTAATACGGTTTGTGAGCGAAAGATGATGACTCCAATACAAATGATGCATCCTCTGATGCCTCCAAATTCACAGTATTCATCATTCACAACTTTAGTATTAGCAACTCTCACTAAAATACTTGAATAAATATCATCCATCTGGTTTGAGAAACAGAATTAGTGACTGACAGACCCCATAAGAGTAGCTGATTTCGATGCAGTTTCCTTACGTTGAACTATTTGCTTTATGTTTTAGCAATACTTTTAGAGTTCTCCGTTTCTGTACGGTATGGAACACGGCTGTAAAAGCTCATCATATTCATCATCATTGGCGCAACAGCCCTATGGCGGGGGCAAGGTCGTCTGTCTACTGGCAGATTACGAGACGGGATGTTGTCTTTTTACGAAGTAGGGTTTTCAGCACTAGTTCAACGCTCAACAGCCATATTAGACCGGAACCTACGGTTTAAAGTGGATTCCGAACCACTACAAACGTCCATGGCACCATCAGGATACGAACACGAAGATTTTTACGTTTCACTTTGATTCAAGGAATACTTTTTTAATTAATGGATCTGTCATTAGGTTTGCTATTCTATCGTCGAAATGAAGTTCTTTAGTTCAGAAACAAAGGCTAGGAGGTTAGTATGGCGATTTCATCTCTCGAGGAAACCTTTTTTTTTTTTTTTTTTTTTTTTTAATGCAGCTTGGTAAATACTTAAACCGTGATCTTTTCATGCCGTAAGCGAGGGCTGCCCCGACGTTAGCACTACCCAGGGGCGCTTTAGTTTGAAGATAAGCTACAGATGCGGAGTAACAATGCCCCTGCAACGCTTTACGATCATATTAGACTGGGACCTACATGTTTAAAACGGTTCTACGGTACGGTTCTGTACCACTACAAACATCCACGCCACCGTCGGGACTCGAACCCGAAACCTGTACCACCAAACGCCAGAGGCTGTAAAAACTGCCATTATTGCCTGGATTATCCTTTATCCGAATCTCTATGGTGTACCGTTTTTATTTCATCTAAAATAAATATTAATAAGGCAATTACTATTTTGTATAGCTTCATCAAAGAGTTTGGTGCCTTCTATTTGCCAACAGGTCAAGATCTTGACGAGTTCCAGTCTAGCTCTGCCGATGCCACCAACCTTTTGTTCATTTTTCTCTCAAGAAAGAATATACCGAGATATTTTGTGCAGGAATCGGAATGTGGCTGCAACCGTAACTGTCAGAGGTCACTCGAACTGGTTTCGCGACCTCGGGTCAATCGTTTGAGTTAACTCCCTTTGGAACAAAAAAAAAAATAAATAAAATAAAATAAAAAAAAGCAATTTATTTCTAATCATCCGTTGTTCTTTTCCCATCGGCCGTTCCTGTTTCGAAGGTACGGAATGCGATAATAAATTTCATTTTTTATTGCGCAGCCACGAATTGGCGGACCAAAAATCTTGTATAAAGTCTTGTGAGAAATGTGTTGGATCAGAATCCGTCGATGCAGTCTTGGCAAATACTGACTCGGGGGCCTTGAGGAAGAAAAAAAAATTAATTGTGTTTCTTTTTTTATATATATGGTAATTCATAACGATCTATTTCGATTTTTTTTCCAAGTGTCAGTTTCTGATTAAATACGTTGTGATTTGCCCGAACAAATTGCTTTTCATAATTATCATTCCTTGTCAGCTGTTTCATTTTGATTTTTATGTGAGATACTATAATAATGACTGATAATGAAATGAAATAGCTTTCGTTAAAATAGAATAGTTACATGTTGTTGTTTTTTTATTTCAATAACATGTGAAATAATATAATATGACAAATAGAAATGAATAGAATGAATAGAAATAGCATGTTTTTAGGAATTAAGTTTGTAGATGAATTTCGATTAAATGAAGTGCCATTTTTGTGGTTAAAGTTCATTTTCAATTAGAAATTACAATAGGAAAGCACTAATACATTTCACATAAAATCTCTATATCAATCAATCATAGTATTATTCATTTAGTATAACTGATATTGTTGTGTTGTTATGCCTCATCCTCAGTGTCGGGCGGTGGGGGACGGATGCCCCATAAATAATCTACTCATAGATGCACGGAAAAGATGCAGCTTCTGTTGCGATGAAGCACCCATAAGTAGAAGTCTGGCTTCTGTTCCTTGTAGCTGAAGAAGTAAAACAGTGCCGTCCGGGAGTACTTTTAGGGGGAACGCCCCCTATTTGAGTACCATATGGGAAAAATCTGGTAAACTCCCACCAGGACGAGTCCAGATACAGAACATCACAAACGCCAGCGAGTCTTCTCGCTTTTGAAACAGTATCTACAACAATTAAACCTCAGTCCAAATACTCACCAGAGGCCCACGTTGACACTAAACTACGAGTCAAACATAGCTGATATTAGCGACTGTTTTTAAGAAAGCTTCATAAATATAGTCAATTTAATAAAATCTTAGTGAAATGAAATAAAAAGATAGCCAAATTTATTAGAATATTTTCCAAATTATTCGCCAAAGTTTTTTATAAATGGCGATTTTCAATGACTGGAACATGGCCTGAACGACCTTATTAGATCAATGGATTTCCAAACCAGACGAAAACTGGTGCCTAACTGAAAACCACCGTGTCCATGTCAATTATGAGCATAATAAATCAATATGCCGGAGGGATTTCCGTTGGGATAAAAGAGAGAGAGTGCAACTTTTAGAGTGTTCGTACAGCATTGAGGTACTCTTATGAAGGAACAAATGGAAAGAAATTATACGAAGAATTATGTCTATATGAAATTTTATTTTCAAAAATTGTCTCTATTCAAAAAATCCTCTTGAAGTTATTCATAGATTATTGTAGATTCTCGAAAATTATTGTATTGTTTGTTTCAAATATGAGCATATTGTTAAGAATAGTACTAACTCTTCTTACTTGTGTAATTAGATGTGAGACGTAATTTTTCTATAGAAATGTATGAGAAATCTTTTACTCTCAACAAAATCAAATCACATCTCGCCACTCATCTCTTTGGTGTGAATGCGGCTTTATATTCGCTTCTTTAATGTTAGAAATTTGTTTATTTTTCTATCATTCACAATTTTGTTAATTTTATGATTAAAAAGGATTTTAAAGAGCTGGTTCTATTGATTTTTATAAAATTTCTGGAAAAAAAAAAAAAAAATATCTGTGCGCAGAGGGCAATAATCTACAACATGAAATTAGTATTATTAATTTTTGGCGTATAATCCGCAGATTTTGAGCAGAAATTAAAAGATAATATTCTTCATTATCGCCTTCATTTAAACCAAAATGTAAATAAAATAATGCCGAAGTTGTTTGCTCGATTTTTGGAAGAGAGGAAGAGCATCCATTACTGTTTTTCATAATTGCCCTGGATAAGATATGACAGGATATTATTACCTTACGTAATTATCTTTAATAAAATGATAAACATGTTTTCAATTGCACTTAGTTTCACTTTTTATCAATACGCCATTCATTAGATTTCTACAGAATCCACAGAGATAAGGTTAATAACTTGCCCAAAAAAAAGGGGGCGGGCCTTTCTTTTTAGGGCGGGTTAGATTACAATTCGTCAGTAAAAAATTGACGTCAGGGACCCAGGGTTTCTTTCATTTCCTCGCGGAATATCAAGTTCCGGAAACAACTTCCGCATTAGTAATCCGGATGTTCGAACTCAATAAAGTTTAATTATCCATATTTAGAACAAATTTGGATATTCTTTCCTTTCTTTTTTTTTTTAAATCAATTAATGAAAGATTATTCTGAGTGCTGAAGATTTTGGCTCACCACGTTAATTCGTTTTAAGAATTAGTGAGATTTTGAAATTGTTTATATAATGTTCCTCTTAAGGCATGATGAATGATAAAAGAGACTTGGTGCATAAAGGTGTGATTTTTAGAGATAATCTCCCATCATTTATTCGTTATATTAATCCAAATGAGAGAATTTCAACTGTGGTGTCTTGATTATCGATGTAAGGCGCTTTACAAACGCTGTCACAGTAGCCATCGAGTCTTTTGCTTTCTTAAAATACTAACTGACAACTCACATTGTCAGCAGATTGAAATCTGCTCTCCTCCGCTCTAGTTGCTTTCATTATCCCTATCTACGAATCTCATCAATAAAATTAACCAATGTTTCGTTATAAAATGACATGATATCTGTTAGGGCGACTTTTAGGGATAATCTCCCATCATTTAATATGAACTCTTTACAAAAAGCTATTACAGTCGTTATCGAGTCTTTTTCTTTAAGTAATAACTGATAAAGCACGACAGCAGATTGGAATCTGCTCTAATCCACACTCGCTGCTTTCATTATCCCTTATCCATGAATCACGTCAATAAATTAACCAATGTTTCGTTAGAACATGACATGATGTCTGATAGGATGACTTTTAGGGATAATCTCCCATCATTTATTCGTCATATTAATCCAAATGAGAAAGATTTCCACCATGAAGCTTGTCAGGAGATTGGAATCTGCTCTCCTCCACGCAATCTGCTTTCATTATACCTTATCGCGTCAATAAAATTAACCAATTATTCATTAGAACATGACATGACGCCTAATGGGATGACTTTTAGGGATAATCTCCTAATTTATTCGTCATATTAATCCAAATGAGGAAACTTCCACTGTGGTGCTTTGATTATCGATGTAAAACGCTTTACAAATGCTGTCATAGTCGCCATCGAATCTTTTGCTTCCTTAAAGTAATAACTGACAACTCACACTGTCAGCAGATTGAAATCTGCTCTCTTCCACGCTTTCCTTATCTCTTATCCGCGAATGGCATCAATAAAATTAACCAATGTTTCGTTATAACATGACGTTCTTATTAATTTTCAATTTAAGAATTTATCTATTATCTTTAGTAACTTATAAAGACGAATTTCTTTCGAACCATGTTTCGATATTTAAAAATTCCTGTTTATCAATTAATTTAAAATTTCTTTGGGAAAAAAATACAAACCAGATTTTTTTTTTTTTTATGTTCACTTGGTTCAAGGAATACTTTTTTAAGTAATGGATCTGCCGTTATGTTTGCTATCCGGTCGTCGAAATGAGCATCTTTAGCTCAAAAACTCAAGGCGTTTAGACTGATTCGATCTCTAATGGAGTTCGAATAGCCTAATCGGAGATCTCATATGAACTTTTCAACATAACTTGAATCTTGACTTGATATCTTTGACTTTCACTAACAGTTTTTATTTCATTTAATTGATGTTATAAGTAAAATCAAATACGTTTTAAAAAGTAGATGTACAATTGGGCCGGATGACTAGCGCTCTGGCCCATGACACCTCTCGACACCTCTCCATGACAGCGCTCAGCCCATGACAAACATCCATGAAACTTCCATAGGTGTCATGGATGCTTTTAGTGGTTCGGAATCCCATTTAAATCGTTGATCCCGGTCTCATATGACTGTTGGGCATAGGGTTGACATACCAGTAAAAGGGCAATATCTCCAGTTTCGAAATCTGACGGAGCAAATCTGTGTCCCACCATGGGGCTGTTGAGCTAATGAAGAAGAAGTTGTACAGTTAGTTAAAGGCGCTTTTATTGTTCGCAAACGTATATTTAAAGATTTTTTTATTTACTTATATGTTGTTCCTCATGATTGCGGACTTCGTTGAAGCCCAAGCTGTATTTTACAGTGCCTATACTGGAAATGGGTAAGATACATCCATAGGTCACAAATTCTTTCCGTTGAAATCAAGAAGGACATGCTCCTCAGATGCCACCTCTAACAATATCGCTTCA
This sequence comes from Caerostris extrusa, assembly GCA_021605095.1. NCBI lineage: Eukaryota > Metazoa > Arthropoda > Arachnida > Araneae > Araneidae > Caerostris > Caerostris extrusa. Next base: position 104,682 of record BPLR01017649.1, on the reverse strand, counting down.
AATTTTGATATCAAAATGAGGCTGCAGAGTAACAATATCACCATAATGAAATGGCAAAGGACGTCAGTCCAAAATACGATATTTGAGAGCAATAACATAATATAGCATTACAATAAATAAAAAAAAAAACGAATAACAGGCTAAAATGTTTAATAGAAAATAATTTCCCAATAGTTACAAAAAATAGATATTGACTCGGATTATTTTAAAATAAGTAGGTTTTTTTCTGTATTTATTTTTGGTTTTATCCCTCATAAGCATTATATTTTTACTAAAACATGTATTATATTTATACTAAATGATATACTATATTTAGACTAAACTGGTTAATTAGATTTTCTGGGGGAAAAATAGGTTTTTCTTATAATTCAAAAACAAGTAATGATCGGTCATATCGTAATCGGCTATTAACTTCCTTAAATAAACTTGTTATTACATTGCTTTTTATATACCTGTGGGATGAAAGGTGATTATTTTGAATCTTTTCCTGCTTTTAGATTGATTATTTTAACGGGAATCCCTTTTTGCACCACAAAATGAAACATGAATTGATTCATTGTAATGATGCGTCTATTTCAGGTTTCGTATTTGGAAATGATAAACAAAAAGAATTGTGTTTCACTTTCGCATCAACACGCTTTGCAGCGAAAAGAGGTTCACAATACTCCGTCGTAAAAATAAAATTAAAAAAAAGGAAGTGTCATTTGTCGCTACAAAAAACCTTTTTGGGGACAGGAAGGTTATATTTCGCAAGGAGTGAGAGAGTGTGTGCTGACGTCAGAGGTGCCGGATTTCTTCCGTTTCCGGGTAGAGGAAGGTTCCGGGAAGAGTTTCCACATCACGGTCCTGGGAATGATTCTTGGAAACACTCAGTCGTTTCTCCGCCACTGCGCACGACTGTCTCTGCATTCCGATTGACAGCCTGCAAAGGTGGGGAGAGAGAGTTGTGTGTTGTTTAGTCTTGGAAACTTTGCCCCTGAGTCATTCGCCCCTAGATCGACAGATACATAGCAGATTCAAAGTTGCAAAGGACACAGCCAGGAAAGGGGTCTGCTACATTGAATTCTCACTATACCATTAAAATATGGCAAGAGGGTCGAAGAAATTCGAGAATTTTCCTTCAGTACTACGAAAAGAATTTCTGACTTACTGGACGTTTACTTACAAGTCGTTTCCGACTTATTGGTCATTTCTCATTAGTCGTTTCCGACTCACTGGACATTTACTTACTAGTCGTTTCCGACTTATTGGTCGTTTGCTCACTAGTCGATTTACTTACTAGTCGTTTCCGACTTATTGTTAATTTGCTCACTAGTAGGCTCACTGTTTACTTACTAGTCGTTTCCGACTTATTGGTCGTTTGCTCACTAGTCGTCTCACTGGTCATTTACTTACTAGTCGTTTCCGACTTATTGTTAATTTGCTCACTAGTAGGCTCACTGGACATTTACTTACTAGTCGTTTCCGACTTATTGGTCGTTTGCTCACTAGTCGTCCCACTGGGCGTTTACTCACTTGTGTTTATAATTGGTGTAGGCCAGTGAGTTGTCGGTTGGGCCCAGCTGTCCCAACTTATAAAATCCCACGTGAAAATCCATTAAACAACCTGTCATCCATCCTGTACCAAAGGTTGTAAAACGTAATGAGTTTCCATTCATATAAAGGCTTCTTATCCATAAGGATAGTGGGGCAGATTCACCTTCTCAGTTGTGCCCTGTGTAACTCTGGATCTGCTATTATCTGTCGATCTAGAGGCGAATCGTTTCTCCGCTTCTGCTGCGCACAGCTGTCTCTGAGTTCCGATTGACAGCCGGCAAAGGTGGAGAGAGAGAGTGTGTTATTTAGCTTCAAATGTTGGAAACTTTGATCTGAATCATTCGCCTCTAGATCGACAGATATATAGCAGATTCAGAGTTACAAAGGACACAAACAGGGAGAGGGGGTCTGCTACACTGATTCCTCATCGTACCATCGAAATATTGTAAGAGGGGGGAAAGAATTTCCGACTTACAGTCCGTTTGCGGCCTGGGGGCCAATTGGCTAGCGCTCTGGCCTTTGTATCCGAGACTTCAGGCTCGAATCCTGGTGGTGGAATGGATGTTTGTGAGTGGTTCGAATCCACGTTGAACTGTAGGTCCTGGTCTGTTTAGGCCAAAGTGTGCACAAGATGACCGTAGAGCGAGAAACCAAACAAAAACCAAATACAGGTCGTTTACTCACTAGTTGTTTCCGACTTACTGGTCGTTTACTCACTAGTTGTTTCTGATTCACTGACTGGTCGTTTACTTACTAGTTGTTTCTGAGACACTGGTCGTTTACTCACTAGTTGTTTCCGACTCACTGGTCGTTTACTTACTAGTGTTTATAATCTTTGTAGGCCATTGAGTTTTCGGTTGGGCTTCACCTGTTGCGTTTGGAACCCAGCTGTCCCAACTTAAAAATCCCGCATGCCATCCATTAGGCAACCTGGCATCATCCTGGACCAAAGGTTGTAAAACGGAATAAGTTTCAATACGTATAAAGACTTCTTACTACATAAGGGTAGTGTGGCAGATCCCTCTTAACCGGTTGTGCCCTGTGTAATTCTAGATTTGCTATATATATTCGTAAGTCCAGAGGAGAATGACTTAGGTCAAAGTTCTTCTGATCCATTCTTCAAAAAACATTCTGATCTTGAGGAAAGGGTTGAAATAATTTTTCATGCATGTATAAACCTTTTGCTTCATAACAGAGATTCCTCAACTGGGTTTAGCTGCAACATGTAAAGGGAGGAAGATTCACCTATAATACAGCAAACTCATCACATGTTAAATCAACACACCCATTTAATCTGACCATCTTTTAATTTTGATAAAATTCGGTAGAAAGGTACTTCTTCCATATATAAAAGAAAACATATTTTTTTTAATGCATGCGCACCCTGATTTGAAATATAGTCTGTATACCATCATCATCATCAAAAGTGGCGCAACAGCCCCCTGGTGGGCCAAAGCCGTCTACCTACTGGCAGATTTCAAGACAGAAGATGCTTTGTTTTCATGGGGTAGGGTTGTCAGCCATAAGCGCAAAGCTCTACAGTCATGATAGACAGGGACCTACGATTTAAAATGGATTACGAAACACTGCAATCATCCATGGTTGAAACCTATGGCACAGACCACCATTTTAAAAATATCTTACCATTTTTTTATCTTCCAAAAAAAAAAAAGTTCTGTAAATTAGTTTACAAATTTTTTAAGAAATTAGCTTTTTAGTTAAATAATTTTCAAAGTTGAAGAGTGGGATGGTGGGGGTTGATAGTACTAGAACATACCATTAGATATGTTTACATATCTAGGGAAAATACCATTGCTAGAATCACCACTAGAACAACTATACTATCCTTAGATAGTAGAACATACCCTTAAAAGAGATATAGCTGCAGATATATATGCATGCATAGAGTTTCTTTATATGTCATTATTATTATGCATCTTTAGAAACCTACCGAAATCTGTCCGTAAGTACGAGAACACGTGCATTTATTCACTTTACACATGTGCTGAAGAAACCAGGTACAAGGATAAACTTGTTTGTGTTTCATGTCGATCACATAAGCACGTTTTATCACTAGATTCCCGCACTGTATATATCAGGGATGGGCAAATTTTTTTCGGTCGCGGGCCAAAAATAATAAAAAAAAAAAGTTTGGCGGGTCAAGATAAATTTTTCGAAAATTTTAAAAACAATATACAAGTATTACAATTTAAATATGTTAATGAGATGGAAGAAATTGCGATTTTATTTTTAAAAGTTCCTTCTATTGAGGGTTCGAAGTGAGATGTACCGATTCTAAGTAACGAGGCTAAATGCTCAGCTGTCAGTCTACTTCGAAATAATTCTTTCTAGGGTTCATAGTTGAAAACACTTGTTCACACATAAAAGATGAAGCAAACAAAGCACTGATTTTATGGGCGTGAGATATTAAAGTTGGGAAACTTACTTTCGATAATAATTTGTAAAACTCTAACGTTGGCATAACTAACTTTGACTCGGACCTGGCAAATTAAAATTATATCCGAGGGCCGGATAGAACCTCCCGGCATGCCGCAGTTGGCCCGCGGGCAGTAGTTTGCCCATTCCCGATATACACTGTTTTAGTTGTTTGTCGCCGGATTTGTTAACGCGATAGCTATAAGAACGGGTGAACCAATTTTGTAAAAACTTTTGTTGTATAATGCTATTTAATGAATCATGCAGGCAAAATCGAATCAAAAATTGGGATCGTCACATCTTCTTACTACGTAGTTGTTTTGCTTGCTACGGAAAAAATATAGAGTAATAATATGAATATTTTTTCCATGCTATGGAAAAATATAGAGTAATTCATTAGGAAAAATAGCCCAAGTGCCCGAAACAACAAGTGATGCTGTGTTGTGACAGCGCGTGTGCTCAGTGTCCGGCAGCGCGGTACGGACAACCAACCCAAGAGTAGTCTACTCATGGCTGGAAGGAAGGGATGCAGCTTCTGTTGTGATGGAGCACCCATAGGGAGAAGTCTGATTTTGCTCCGAATCGCTGAAGAAGGAGGGCAGTGCCTTCTGGGAAAATTTTTGGGGGAAACTACCCCTCATTTTTGTATCGTATGGGGAAAGGTATAGTTTAAACTAAGAGTAAGTTTATAATAATACACATTTTAATTACTAAAAGGAGTTAATTTATTAAGATAACAGTGGTATAGTTGTTAAAATGCATAAAACAAAACTTTTTTTCCATCAAAAACTCGGACTAAATTATTAGCAAGAATGTATACATTGCAATAATTAATTAAATAAGAAGTTGTTTTATGTTACTCAAATCTATGAAATCTGATGTTGATTTCTGCATTTTCTTAATTAAAATAATTGACATTCGATTTAACGCATTACTATCTGTACTATCTCACTGCAAGTAATTATATTGCCAACACAAAAGTAATTCTATTACTAACACTGTGATTCGATCAAAGAAGATTAATAAGTAAGGAAATACGAAGATAAAAAAAAAATTTTAATTCGATTTTGTTATGAATCATAGACTGATGTTATTGCTGAGAAAAGTACTTCAAAAATGGTATCAATGGCAGAGACTCAAAATTTAATTTAATGGAATTCTCTTTAAATCCGAGATATATGAAAAATGATAAAAATGGTATTCATGTGACAACCTGTGACTCTATCACAGTGATAGAGGCGAATTTACAGGATGCCTCTTTGTTTATGTTTAAGTTTGAATAGACTAACAAACTGAATAAGTTCATTAATAAGTTCACAAACAAACCACACACGCAATTATTTATTATACTAACTTAATACACAGTCCAGTCACATTAATGTGGCCACCTATCAATTGCCAGAATATACACTCTTGTATATTCTGGCTTTAAGTGGAGTGTGGTATTTAAATGGTATCAAGTGGAATTCTTTATATACACTCCACTGCAATGTGTTGCCACCTGACTTTTGTGATTGGTTATTTCACGTTGACGTCGAAAGTAGGTGGTGTTCACATTAATGTGACTGGACTGTGTAAAAAACTGCCCAACTCGTGGCTCAGTGACAACGTGAGCCGCTGGTGAGCATTAGGGCTGATGTTCCATCCACTGGCGACTTTGTTGTGGACACTGTTTCAAAAACGAGAAGACTTGATTGCATTTGTGATGTTCAGCATTTTGCCTCGTGAGTCGAACAACAACCTGGTGGGAGTTTTCCGGTTTTTGCCACATACGATACGCAAATGAGAGGTGCTCCTCCTTAAAACAACCTCCCGGAAGGCACTGCCCTCCTTCTTCAGCGACACATACCAAAGCCAGACTTCTACCTAAAGGTGCACCATGACAACAGAAGTTGCCCCATCTTTTCCCTCCATCCATGAGACCACATGGGTTCTTGGACTTGTCCTAGATGTTGCTGTCTACTAAATGGGATAGTTCCCCCTAAAAGCACTCTACGAAAGCACTGCCCTCCTTCTTTAGAGGCACGCAGACAAGTCAAATTTCTATCTACGGGTGCTCCATCACAACAGAACTTGCCCCTTTCCCACCCCTGTCCATGAGTGGATTACTCATGGGATGTCCGTCCTGCACTGCATTACACTGAAGATTAGATACAACATCAGTTATACTAAAGGGATAATACTATGATTGATTGATACTCGTGTTTTATGTGAAATTTATCATTGTTTTCCAATTGTAATTGCTAATTGAAAATTAACGATAACCACAAAATTAATTTCTTATTTAATCAAAATTCATCAACAGAGATATACAAAAACTGCAAAGTTAATTTCTAAAAATATGTTATTTCTATTCTTCCTATTATATTACTTTACAATATGTCATTGAAACTAAAAAAAAAAAAAAAAAAAAGCATGTATCCACTATTCTATTTTAACGAAAGCTACCGCATTGCAAGACACTGAGGATTAGGCGACACCTAACAATAAAATGATTTTCTGTTAAATTGTGCATAAAATAAGGCATATGCCCCGTTGGGGGGGGGGGAATAGAATTGAGATGTTTATTCTATTACTTTTAAATATCTACATACAAGTGACATACGAAATATTTATTAGCCTTTGTTTAATGTAATTGCCATTAAATTTGTATTTAAAAAAATGGTATAATCGTGAAATACTGTGATTTTGTTGAAGGTATAACAGGAATTTCTGTCACAATCGAATTAACGTTTTTTTAATAATTAAACTTACAAAAATCAATACATTTAAATTTTAGCACCATTTCAAAAACCAAAGTAAAGTAAATTGTCACTGTGATACAAAGAAAAAAAAAACATTGAATGTGCCATCACAACATCAAATCGTCCTAATCTGGATTTTGAAAATGTTTGGTTTTGAAAGAAATGGTTCTTGAAAATCGTCATAATCAAGATATATAAAAATGAATTTAGCACCATTTCAAAACCCAAGTAAAGTAAGCTATAACTGTGATACAAAGAACAAAAAAACGTTGAATATACCATCACAACATCAAATCGTCCTTATCTGGATTTTGTAAATGTTTGGTTTTGAAAGAAGTGGTTATTGAAAATTGTCATAATCTGGATTTTGAAAATGTTTGGTTTTGAAAGAAGTTGTTATTGAAAATCGTCATAACCTGGATTTTGTAAATGTTTGGTTTTGAACATTACAAAACATGGTTATTGAAAATCGTCATAATCAAGATTTATAAAAATGAATTTAGCACCATATCAAAAACTAAAGTTAAGTAAGCTATCACTGTAATACAAAGAAAAATCATTAAATGTAATATCACAACATCAAATCTTCATAAATGAGGATTTTTCGATGTTAGAATTCCAATGCTGTGATTTTGCAAAATGGATCGAACTTTTTGTTTCAGGATCTCTCTGTATGGAGAGAAATGAGTTGTGAAAGAACCAGATGAGCAGGTCTACGTCTCAGCTGCATACATTACTTTCACAACTATTCAACAAAATATTCCTGCCCCCGGGCATCCAATGTGTCATAACAAGCTTTCCATTCACTTTCGGGACCGTTTTTTCTTTTTCTTCTTCTTTTCGGTCTGCCTTGAAAAGTTCCTGGCACTCCAACCAGTTTTTCAGGCTCTACTTTTTTCTTCCACCTGCCCTGCGAGCCGTTAATCGTTCTGTGGGGGGTATGGACATGATTGATGACACAACATTGCAGAGTTTCGTTACGTCATCGACCCAATGGGAAAAGGTTTTTGCGCGAATATCCTGGAAATAAAAGTGGATTTTCAACAGCCGAAACAGTTTTTAGTGGATTTCAAGATCTTCTTTTGGATGCCCCGAACAGTCCACCGATGGTTGATGATGGTAAAGCATTTCCTATCAAGAAACTTTCATTTGTAACTGTTCCACATTTGCGTGTTGTATAGAAAAAACCCTAGGAAAACTTTCATCAAGTAGCTTATGTGGCAGAGGACTTCGAACATGAAACTTGCTCACGTTACCACTGGATTTCAAGTCGGTTTGTCATAAGAAACTCCTTATAATATATATTTTTTTCTTTTTATACAGGTTGGTGGAAAAATTAGAGATTTATCACAGTCATTTTATTGTCACAGAAAAACCTGCGGAAAAAGTTTCACCAAGCCTATTTGTCACATATCCTCGAACATGAAACCTGCACTCTAGCTTCATCTGTTACCACTGGATCATGAGTAGGTTTGTCATAAGAAACTTCTTATAATTTTTTTTTTTCTTCTGTTTATATAGATTGGTGGAAAAATTAGACATTTATCACAGTCATTTTACTGTCACTGTGATCGACTGTGGAACGATAGAATATCGTTGGGATTTCTTTGTCCCAGTCGGGGAAGAAAATCACAGTCAGTAAGAAACCAATGTATGAAAATGAATTTTTGAAAATCCGTTTTACATATTATATTCTTGATGTGGTTTTTTATTGTTTTCAAATGCTGAATATCTATTGATCGTTTATCTAAAGGCATTCACACATATGACATCACATGATAGCAGGTTCAGAGTTAGCTTGGATATGTCGCATGGGACTTGCTATGTTATTTTGCACTACCATGATTTGGAAGGGCACCAATAAGAGTAGTAATTTGGGTGTTTCGACCTTCCACTCCTCGAAAAGATTTTCCAGCTTATAAATTTATTACACTCATTAACGATTTCGAAATAAACAATCTGTCCAGATCAAAACTCGACAAATGAATTCGATTTGTTGGACTTGGATCCGAAACTGCTGAATTTCGAAAACCGACGCTCTATCTACAAAGATCGCTCCGGTTAAAATCGTTAATCATCGTTCTGATCGAAAATCATGATACACCAATTTATCTCGTTGTTTTTGCTGTCACTGTAACAGGCTGTAAAAAATAAAATATGATAGGGAATCATTATTGTAAATAGAAAAATAATATCTACAATAGATAAATTCAATTAATATCAGCTAGTTCTGCCTAAACTCACTTAATCAGTTAAAAAAAAAAAAAAAATTTTTTTTCCTCTTAAAATACTCCAAAACAGCATTTTTTCCCCTCAAAATTGAAATAATCACGAACAAGATTTATCAGTGATCTCATCATTTCACAGAGTGAGAGCACAATTGCTTTGAAATTTAGTGACTACACTCTTCAACTGCTATTACGGTTACGACTTTATCTGTACGATGTGTCACAGAAATGTTCATTGCAATTACAACTATCACAGTGATTAAAAAAATGCATACTGTTATACCTTTTTCTTTATTCTTAATCCACAAATCCTTCGAAAGTCTTGTCGGGGAAACAGAGCAGCTCTGGTTGTAGAGAGTAGCATCTTAAATGTCTTGAAAGTGGATATAACACGGTTTTTCACTCCCTTACCCATCCCTCAAAAATTCCGTGTTATGCAAATTCGTTTACGAAATAAAAATAGAAATAAACTAAAAAAAATATTAAAAATCATAAAAAAAGAAAATAATTTGTGTTTTAACCAAGAAAAATATGTTTATTAAAACAATAATTGATCAAGAGCATTATTTGGTAGCATTATGCTAATTTGCTTTAATAATAATAATAATAATAATTTAATATTCAGATGATCCATTTTTTTTCCGTTTTTGTTTAAATTGTTTTGGGAGGTATTTTTTTTTATTTATGCAGAAACAATTAAAAATAATATAATTTAGTTACTAACTTATACATTTTTTAACTTCGAGAATTAATGAATTCCTCTTAAAATAAATTTCGACCTATAATTTTTACGTGCGGTTGTGAACAAATTTAGTTTAAAAAATTGTATCTGAAGATAAAAACAAGTAATATAAAAAAAAATTTTAAAGTCAATTCCTTTTTTTTTCACTCTATTGCAGAAAGACCTTTATAAATAATTTTCATTCATTTTTTAAGATTATCTGGCGCAATCTATTGGTAGATACAGGCAACTTAAATCTAAAAAAAACTAAAATTAATTTAATGAATTAATTAATATTTGAAAGAAAACTGTATCAACATTCAGTGTCATCCACTACAAGTTAAAAAAAAAAAATGCATTTGAACTCGAGTGGATGAATAAAAAGTATTTCATGAACGATTGAAAATTTGAACAAGATATATATAGGAGAGTGTGAGCTAAGAGAAGGAATTGAATGAAATAAATGATCATCAAGTTAGCTTGAAAAAAATTAAAAATCCACGCAATGTGTCACAGTTAGCGTGCAGAAAACAGAGGTTCAAATCCATTGAGGGCGTACGTTAATTCAGAAATGAGATGACTCAATGGAGATTGTGATTGTCAATTCTGTATAAATGTCTACAGACTTTTAAATCTTTATACAAGTCTCTATTTAATGGAATTATCATTAAACTGGATTTAAAGAAAAAATTCACGTTTCACAGATGCCAAACTTCCACAGATGATTTCAACTCGCTGTGATTATGACAAAATATCATTGTGTTTTATGTCGCTATTAAAGTAGTCAGAATTTTTTATAACCAAAAGAAACTAGTAAAGTAAAACAATCAGGAGTAAATGCCTCTTATTGACAGTCAAGCTGCCGGAAGAAATTCTTGATTTTTTTTTTTTTTTTTTTTTTTTTTTTTTTTTTTTACCATATGACACGCAAATTGTGGGACTATTACCTTTAAAAGTTCACCAGAAATACAGTGTTCTCCCCACCATCGATTGTTGGTGGCCTGTTTGTGGTATAAATTAGTGAATACTAATAATTTGAAATCATAATGAATTCAGTTTATAAATCGTATCTCAGATAGTACCGTAATAGTAAAGTATAGTATAGTAAATCGTATCTGAATATCGTATCTCAGTATTAAAAAAATTCAGGTTATAAATAGTATCTCAGTATTAAAAATAATTTAGTTTATAAATCGTATCTCAGATAGTATTGTAATAGTAAAGTATAGTAAGATAGTACAGTATAGTAAATCGTATCTTAGCATATCTCAATATTAAAAAATAATTCAGTTTATAAATCGTATCTCAGTATTAAAAATAATTCAGTTTATAAATCGTATCTCAGTATTAAAAATAATTCAGTTTATAAATCGTATCTCAGATAGTATTGTAATAGTAAAAGTACAGTAAGATAATATAGTATAGTAAATCGTATCTTAATATCGTAACTCACTATTAAATACTAATTTATTTCGTTGTGAATCATCATAAATATTTGCATGACGAATCAAAATTACAAACGAGAAGAACCTTTACTTTTTCTTTCTTAGAAAATCAACAAATAACACTATCATAAATACTGTATCCGGAATAAGTTAACCACATCCAGGCTCATTTTACAAATACATTGACTTCCTCGACGTTTCCCAACCTCAAAAGTTTGTTATCGAAAAGGTTTTGGAATCGAATACCGCGAAATTTTGCCAAAAGCAGAACGCCGAAAATAAATAAATAAGAATTAACCGACACCCAGTCTTCCTGAATCATCTCCGCCTCGGTCGATGCAAAAACGTGGGCCCGGGCATGCACGTGGAGACGGCGGCCAATCACAGAGCTGCTTAGCTCCAGTCGCTGGAGACAGGATCGATAGGCGTGACGTCACAGCTCACAGATGGTTGAATCGCCATTCAGCGCAGCAGAGTGACGTCAGAGTTCCTGGAATCCCCGGGTTACATTTTAGACACGTAGGGTTCGCACGTGGAAAATATTGACGCAACGACAAATGAATTATTTCTCCAGTCATATATTTTTCCCCCCTACATTTTTTTTTTTTTTTGCTTTCACCTGAACATCGCGCGCGTCTACGTTTTTTGTGCATTCGAAGAATTCCTTCTTTTGTTCTTTTTTATTATTATTTTATTCTAAATAAGAATATATTTTTAAATATCGTCTGTTGTTTTGAAACAAATCGGTAAAAATAATTATGTCATAATTATAATTATCATAATATCGTAATTATAACTATCGAATCATTATAATTAATCACTATGATTTATTTTATTCTAAAGAAGAACATATTTTTACATATCGCCTGCTGTTCTGAAACAAATCATTATGAATAATTATAATCATCATAATATCATCATTATAATTATCATAATTATAATTAATTAAAATTTTCAAATAATTAGAATTTATTTTATTCTAAATAAGAACACATTTTTAAATATCGTCTGCTGTTTTGAAACAAGTCATTCGTTAATGGCATAAGAAAATGATAATCCTTACCAGATTTTTCAAATTTAGATGATTCTGCTGTTTACAAAAAAAAATCAATCGTTTTTATGGCATTAATAATCTTGAAGACTTCGGTTCTTTTTCTTTTATTTCATGTTGTAATTCTTTCTGCGAAATTTAAATCCTCTAATTAAAAAATTATTTTTTATTTAATTAGCAAATTATGTTCTTGCAGAACATCCAGAGGGCCTCGGGTTTCACTTATGGGTGACACGATCAGCCTAACGTTAGTAATTGCTTTTATTTTATAAATTGCAATTTACGCATTTCCTATTTACTTATTCTGAAGAAAAATAAATTCCAATGACAGTGGACGATTTGAGTTCTTCAACAGTGTATCACAAACAATGCGTGCATAGTTTCTTATCAACAAAAGTTCTTTTTTTTATCCATTTCGGATCTTCTGAGTTACTCTTAAAAATTTGCCATTTTAAAGCAACATTTTGAAACGAGGAGACCCGATGATCTATAAAAGTTCGTCTAGAAGACAATGTCCTTCCTTTGTTACACTTTCATGGGTTTTTCGTGGTATAAATAACAGGTGACATAACGACTGTTGGACAACAGCGACGACGAAATGGAATGCTTTAATGATTTTATGCAATGCGCTTCATAAAGATTGTTGCCAATATGACTCTAGTTGACTCACGTAGTTGTCAACTCTTGTCAGTTAGCGAAAAGCAGCTGGTTTGAAATGAATAAAAATTTCGGTCAATATTATTTGAAAATAACGGGCTATAGGAGAATTATTTTTAAAAACTTATTTTTCAAACAAGAAAATCTGGAAAAAAAAAGAAAAGAAATAAGGCAGCAAACTTATTTCACTTGCACATAATATAATAGCAACAAATGGAGATTTATTTGTACGCAAATATTTTTCTTATTTATTTAACAAGGCTTACATGAAAGTCGAAAATAATGAATGAATATAAGTAATTAATTTTAAATTAAAACTGAAATAGAAATCTTTTCTCTGGGGTAGTGAATAATGCAAGTATGCCACGTTTCTGTAAGTCTTGTCTTTCATTCACTTCTTCTCTCTCCCTGAAAATGGCGGTGGTATGAATGTTTGTCAGTGGTTCAGAATCCATGTTAAACTGTAGGTCCCGGTCTGTTTAGCTGAAAGTGTGTACAAGATGACCGTAGAGCGACAAAACAAACCAAACTCTCCTTGAAACGGAAAGAAAAAAACGTGAGGATAAAAAAATCAAGGAATTTGATCAGACGCGAAAGAGGATTCAACAAACACTTAGGTTTGGTTGTGTAGTTCATCTGAGATATTGGTGATGAGATCAATTGTTTAGCAGATTCGAAAGAAAATTCAACCAATGGGTAGGTCTGCTTGTGCCGTTCGTCTAACATATAATCACAAATGGTATTGAGAACAGTGAATTTCCTAATAAAACAGGAACGATCCACGTGGATTGTAACTAATTTGATTACATACATGTGAATGAAGAAGGTGTACAAATTCTACAGACTCTGGAGGTGGACGAACACAGGACTTCTTTGCAAATACCACCAAATGTATTGTTAGAGAAATGGAAATGAATTAAATCGCTAGAAATTTTCATACTCATCAGTGTCGCTGCAATTCATTTACTAGAAGTTTATTAAATGCACGTCACGTTTTCATTGGAGCCAATGGACGTTTACCAAACCAAACTATTAATCTGCTGGACAGGGACGGTGCGATGAACCCACACCGATAACCTTCGGTTGGTGGACGGTTAATCAGAGCATCATACTTCCTATTCACTTGGAAACCGTAGTCTAGCAAATGTTCCACCTATAATTCAGCGCATTAGTACTCTGATTTACGCTACAGTACTTCATGAAAAACCTGGTGGATAGCCTGTTGGGTTTTCGAACTAAGCACTTGTTTCCAAACAACAAACAATTAAAGAAATAAATGAAAAAAAATTTAATCTTTGCAATTTGTAACACACTTCTAAATAAAGCCTTTCTCACAGATGGCTTGCCACGCTTTCTGAAAGATATGAGAGGCAATGAACGTTTATCTAACTGAATTACAATAATAATTTGCTCGGTAGGGATGGCAGGACTTATATGGATAATGTTCGCAGAATTGACGGTTTATCGGAACATCGTATTTCTCATCCATAATTTAGTGCTTTGTTTGACAGTATACTCTCTATGAAAAACTATTCAACTATACTATCCTACTCTATGAAACACCTGGCCAGTAACGCGATGGGTTTCCGAATTGAGCTTACTCTATTTAAATATTACATAAAACCAAGAATTTCCTTGTCTATACCATAAAGTAGTAATAAAATAGAGAGCCTCCCCTATTCTAAAGGAACAGAAAGTTGCGGTAAACATCTACCGTCCTTTTCAAGGAGGCCTGATGGCCGAGTGGCGCTCTGGCTCTCACTACCACATGTTTCGGATTCGAGTCCCGGCGGAACTGAGGGAATATATTGCTCAAGAAAATTTATTAATAGAATATAAATATCAAATATTTAAAAAAAATTAAATTTATAATATTTACAGCTTAAATAAATGAATCATTTCTATTGAATCATTGTATGATAGAGAACCTTTTTCTCCCTTTACGCCAACAACATAGCCAACAGTAATGTCTGTTGGCAAAAATTGTCAAGTTGTTATAGCATATATTAAACTACAAAGTAAAAATCACGAGTAATGTACGATCACGTGAGGATTATGTTTGCCCCAAACTGGCAACCCCAATGCGCACTGTATTATATTACTACTCTATGGACTACACAGGCAGTGAAAACTATAAATCTGCAAAACGCAATAACCTTCACTTGTACTCAAAGAAAGAACAAGATGCAAGTCCTTTCCCCATATGTCTATCCCTTTGTGTAAATTGCTGCGGCGTAATGTAATAAAGCTGAATCCGCATTTTATCTGTCGATCCACTAGCTAATGACATCAAATCAAAGCTCGGCGTTTAAAACAAACAGAAATGAATAAAGATGAAAATTACTATGCAATAGAAAGAGAGATCGGTTGTTTCGTGCAATAATCATGAAACAATTTTCGTTCTGATTTCCTGTAGTGCTCATAATTTTACACTAAAATGAATATAATTTTTTTTTTTTTCACTGAAGTTTTGTGAGAAATAATCGCCAGCAACAATTTTTTTTTTAAATTTATTTATTCATTCCTTGGAAATTAGTTTTGTATAGTTAGTTTTGTCTACTCAAACGGTATTAAAAAAGTATCCGACTTACAGCTTGAATGCAAAAAAAGTAAGAAAATAAACGAATGCAAAATATCACTCAAGTCCATTTGGAAATGATTTTAAATTAAGAATTAATGTGATATTGTGCGAATTAATATGAAAATTAAAATTTAAAGGGTGAAATTTTAATGGGAAGTTTTTCCAAAATACTGAAAATGTGTAAAAAAATAAAATTATTATTTTTTATTTATACGACACATAACTTTTCATAGTTCAGATATATTTAACGATATGTAAGTTAGATGTTATATTGCGAAATCTATTTTTAGATGTGAACATTTGACAACAACAAAACATTTTATTTACGAAGTTTTTTTTTTTTTGAAAAAAAAACAACAATCAACTTTTTCGCCATGACAGTACTTCACAAGGTTGTTTTCAGTGCTGAGCATCTCTTCAGACAATCGGGACGAAGAGCTGACCTTATTTAAACGTGTTATCAAGTAAAGGATGAGCAACCTATTCGAAGCGTCGGTGGTATAACGGTTAGCATAGCTGCCTTCCAAGCAGTTGACCCGGGTTCGACTCCCGGCCGACGCAGTGTTTTTTTTTTTTTTTTTTCTTTCTTTTTTTTACTCATACGAATTTTTCAATTTTTACAATCTTTATTTTTTTTTTTTTAAATTTATTTATTTTTTTTTTATTTTTATTTATTTTATTTCATTTATTTAATTAATTATTTTTTTATATTTATTTATTGTTTATTTATTCTGCCCGATTTTCAGGTTGTTAACTTATTTATAAAATTATTTGAATGATTAAAAAAAAAAACATTTTATGAGTTCTAACGTACACAGCTAGAATGTATGCGAGACTCCTGTTTTTGTTAATTTATGAAATCGATTGAATTACTACATATTCAATTCGGTCTTTAATTTATTTCAGTCTTTAATTTATTTTATATTTATTTGAATTGCTATCCTAGTTTTGAAATAAATAAATAAAAATTTCATTAGTATATATTTTTTTTTTTTATTTAACCCATTCAGCAATTTGAATAATACATAAAGAGTCGCCCTGTTCTTGGTCTAAAGGCAAAAATAATCAAACTGGTAATTTCTCGATGATGTATGGATGGTTTGTCAGTGAAAGTAACTATCAAGCCTGAGAATTTGTTTCAGCTTCCATTTCCATTCTATTTTTCTTCCGAATTTCGAAGCAGTGAAATATTTGAGAGCAATTTCGTAGCTTTAAATTACTAATTTTTGTATATTCGATTATTTTAGCATTGAGAAATGAACAGCCATAGTGAAATAGCGCACAACTGACACTTCAGAGACAGATATGCAAAAGAGGAATTTCGATTATGATTTTTTTTTTTTTTTGTCCACTAATAGAACATTTGAGTAGGCTAAATGGAAAACACTGCTACCACGGAATCGTTCAAAGCGAAATATATCCATCTTCAGAAAATTTAAACATAATTCCATCATTTGCAAGTTTCACTCTCGAGTTTTCATTAATAAAGTTCTTCAGAGATTGATGTTGATAGCAAAGATCTCATGCGCATGAGTCATGCGCAGTTAGCGCGCTAGAGGTCTCTGATTCGAATTCGCAGGTGGCGTCCGTTGCAGTCATTGCTTTCAGAAACGATGGTGATTGTAATAACAATGTGCGTAAAGCATGCCAAAAGAAATAGCCAAATCCAGAGGCTAATGGTTCAAATCCTGTCGGAGGAATGGATGCTTGTGAGTGATTCGGAATCCACATTAAACTGTAGCTCCCGGTCTAATTAGCCCAAATGTACATAAAATGATCGTAGAGTGGCAAATAGTTCATTAAGGATCATAGCCATCTACCTAATGGCAGATCCCGAAGCAGAATATGCTTTCTTTTCACGGGGTAGGGTTGACAGGCTCACATCCAACAATCGTATTACACCGAGACCTACGGTTTAAAGTGGATTCCAAACCACTACAAACATCCATGACACCGCAAGGACTCTAACGTTATGTAACCATACGCCAGAGCGTTAGTCACTCGGCCATCATGCCCCTATTAACTCAACAACGGTCATTAAATTAGAACTCTATATGAAGTGTGTGAGCTATTTTTTTATTACTATTATTTTTTACAGTACGAAATAGTAAAGATTTGGCCACCTTGTACTGATATTTGCAATACATGTAACGATTTCCATTAATAATTCATTCCAAAAGACTTCTTCCATGCTAAAATTACATTAAATCCTGCCTCTGGATGGAGAATACTGCAGAGAAAAACTCTCTCCAATTGCTGGGAATTTATTTATTTTTTCGCT
The DNA here is from genome assembly GCA_021605095.1 of Caerostris extrusa. Taxonomy (NCBI): domain Eukaryota; kingdom Metazoa; phylum Arthropoda; class Arachnida; order Araneae; family Araneidae; genus Caerostris; species Caerostris extrusa. The sequence continues at coordinate 87,002 of BPLR01017649.1, read as the reverse complement.
TCGTCTTGTTTGGCGTAGTTTACCAGTAGGAATGCGAGTGGCTGATATCATTAGCGTGTTTTCTCTTGCAATTAGCGTGCTATTCATTCCGGCGGAGGTTTGCTTTTACCGAAGGGGAGGCTGTTTGTTATGTGGAATGGAAAGCTTCTTTGGCTAGTTGATTGGGTATTCGTGGAACATCTTGGAATGGACTAGATGCAAAAAAAGGAAGCAGTTCAGGTTTCCTGATCAGAATTTTATTTCACTGGATAAAGTCTACGGTAAATTAATTTCTGCATCAGCATTCTGTGTAAGTGCAGAAATTTGTAGCGTTTTTAAATTATAAATAAAAGGTCCTAACATACCGAATTTTGTTTTTCGACTTTTTGAAAGCTTTTTTTGGGGGGATTAATCTGGGCCACCATGTCTAGGACACATGTTTCATTTCATTTAAAACATCCTGGTAGGGTAAACTTTTCATATTTAGAAAAGGTAATATATACGTAACTGCAAATGTTTCAGTATTAAATTTGCCTTTTATTTCTGGCTGGTTTAAATGATAGCTATTGACTTACCAAACTCAGATATAACTCGGCTTGCTAAGAACGAGCTAAAAACATCTATTTCAATGCCGGTCATCTGTACAATAAATCGGTTTATTGAAAAGTTATTTCTCTGGAGTCGAAGGAGATTGGTTTGTCGCTACATGATCATTTTGTGTACACTTTGGGCTAATTAGACCTACAGTTTAACGTGGATTCCGAATCACTCACAAACATCCATGCCCCTTTCAGTGAAAAGAAGAAGATGAGAATTGCGAACCCTTAAACCACATGCAGACTTGAGCGATAATGGCTGGCTTATTTCTCACAGCAATTAGAAGTTGAAAAATAAGTCCAACTATCTCACACTTTGAGCATGCCATCCGTCTTTGTTTGGTAGATTTTAAATCCTTTGATGCGTTACACATGACAGTGGGAGTGTTATTCCACTCATCCTGATTCACGACATGTCAACACATGTCGATTAAACAGAACCAATTTCCTAAGTTTCTAAGTATCGCTTATTCCTTTCGTTCATGAATATAGGCTCCAGATGACACTCTTTTAAAATAAACAATTTGTTCCATTTTCTGCGTTTATTAAAATTGTGGTACACACTGTACATACAATACAATGAATCTTCCACGTAATAATCCGTGTCTACACTTAAAGGAATGAGCTTCGAGCACCGCTCGCAGATGCTTTTTAAGCAGGTTAGTTTCAATTTGGACGGAAAACGCAACGCATGAAAACGTTTGACAGCTTTAGAAGACCGTCCGGAATGTTATCCCTTTTGGTGCAGCATCGAAGAATTTACAAATTTCAGAAAGATGTCTGGGGGAGAGGGGACTGGTTCTTAAGGGGAGCTAAGGGTTTGTTTTTCCGAGTTCAAACTGCTTCATTCGGGGACAGACGAACACTTGGGCTACTGTTTCGAATTTGGACGCAGAATTTAAGTGGTGAATCAAGTGAATTTGATGCATTTTTAAGACATTAATGGTTTGGCGATATTGAGTTCCAATTCAAAAGAGATACTTATGGGTTTAGCTGTTTCCTTAGAAATGTATCGTTTTGTAGTTTGCGTGATTGAACACCTGTTCATACAATGAACATGTCACGAATCATTGACCTTATTTCAATGCGTGATAAAGCATAACAGGCATGTAGGGTCCAACCCGTTGCACGGAAGCTCAAAGAACAAAGTTGCCAAAAACAAGGCAATAGGAAAAAAAAAAACAGTCGAAAAACAAAGTTCGATTTTAAAAGATATTTTGCTTACACCTTAAAAATTGTTGATTATAAATTTCTGCACCCGTTACAAATGCATATCTGCATCCCTTATTTAGAATGTGATGTAACCTTCATACCACCCCCATGAAAATGTCACATTTAAACTGTTGCGCAAGGGAAATTTAAACAACTTTTGCAAGTCGTTGCAGAGTAAAAATATGTTTTCCACAAATAAAAAAAAAGGATTTTTAGATTATTTAGAAAATTAATAAAAAAACAAATTATGGATTCTGAGAGAGATTTTCCCATTTTCGTGATGATAAAGTTTTATTATTATTCTTCAATGGCGCAACAAGCGTTTCTTTTTACGTGGTAGGATTGTCAGCCCTACGCCCAACGCTGTTTAAAGTGGATTCTGAACCCCAGCAAACATACATGGCACCGAGTGCCAGAGCGCTTGTCACTGACCATCAGGCTCCGAAGTTTTTATACATAATTAAAACATATTTTTTGACATTCTATGACAGAATAAAAATATTTTTAAAACAGCGACAACTATTATATTGGAGAGCTAATTTGAATGCTTGACTCATTTAATTAGTACTGTTACATTTTAAACTTATATTAATTGATGAGAATTCATACAACATAATTATTGGATTATTCAATACACTGAGTACCTAAATTATCAGTTAAAGAAACCCTTTTGAATCATAAACTGAAAATAAAATAAAAAAAAAGTTTGGAAAGGGCGGTATGATCGCTTTTTAAAGTAGGCGCAAGGTTAAAAGGCTTCAGTACCCCTAAATATTACAAGATGCAATCAACAGCAAATGGATAAAAGGATTTTACTTCTATACATTCAATAAGGCTGAGTGTTCCACGTCCTGTTTCCCGCTCAATTTTAAAAATTAATAATAATAAAAGAGTGCTTTTCCTATTTTCTGCTGAAGCTACTTTTATTATTTTTTATTGAGCACCTGTTCGGCGATCAGTACGTCACGAATCGTTGACCTTATTCCAATGCATTAATCAGACATCATGTCTTACCTGTTACGTCAATTCGAAGCGTCGGTGGTATAACGGTTAGCATAGCTGCCTTCCAAGCAGTTGACCCGGGTTCGACTCCCGGCCGACGCAGTGCTATTTTGATTTTTTTATCTCATGCTTTAAAAAATTTGTCTTAAATTTGGCTATATTTTTACTACTTTTTAATTTTATAATTAAAAAATAATAATTTTTTGAATTTCAAAATGAGATAATCCTAGAATTTTTTAGTTATTCCTCTATTTTTATGAGAAAAAATTTATATACACAGTTTTACAACAAAGTCCATATTTCATAAAACTGAGAAGAGCGTTGAACGTTCCACAACGTTTGACATTGCATAATATTTTTGAATTATGATTTATGCGCTATAAATAACAAGTGCTTATGATTGCTTATTATCATAACTACTTCTATCAAGTCCCTTTATCCAGTAAAGTAAGCAATATTTTATCTTTATTCTGATATAGTTTCGTTGTTAACAAGTTGAAGGCATGAGCAAGGCCAGGATAAAGGGAATGGCAGCCTCCAATTTGGCTTGATTGTTGGAATTCAAACCGTCATTGCCACTTTTGCCACCTCCCTTTCTTTGTCCCTAACCCTCAGAAAAAAAAATTTTCGCCAAAGAATAGAATGTATGGTAAGTTAAAAGTAAGTGTTCCAAGATGCCATTTTGGTTATAGCAAATTGGAACCATGAGTTGACAGGAGATCTTCTTTTATAGGCAGATGTTCTAAGATTTTAAATTTTATTGTCCTGTAGATATTTAACTGAAAGCCACCTGTATGACATGCAGCCTGAAATTGTCTGCCAAGCTTAAAGAGAGGGTGTTAATGATGTCGTTGTCATATGAGAAAAGATAAGGATTATTTGTGCTTATAGTGTCTACTTCTCGCATAGACAACGACGTTTACTTTTCTCGACAATTTTCTAACCAATCTTCCTCAATCCAGAAATCCAACGACCTGCTCCAAATACTGGTAGCAAATTGTTGTAGAACATATTTAATATTTTTTTTTTCTCGTTTAGTATAAATTAGATGAAATAAAAAAAAAAAAAAGCTAAACGCTCACAAATATATCATTCTCTCTGAAAAGTTTATTCAATAAAGGCTTCACAATCCGTTATTGCTTTTTTTTTTTTTTTTCCTTCTCTTGTCATTCACGTCCCACCGCGAATGTTATTGATGAATGGACATCTGTCATTAATACTGAAACTAGGACAGAAGAAGTCCCTCGATGGCCTGGATTTGATATCGATTTCTTTATTACTAGCAATGACGAATTTTTGAGAAAGGGAAACGTGTTTATTAATTAACTCTACAGCTTTCATATAGATTTATTTTCATCGGCATAACTTGCTTGAAAATATTTTCAGATTCGGTGAAAAGAAGTTTGCTTGTTTATTTGTTGCTTTTACATATTTTTATTTAGATTTTTTGACTTTAATCGGAGGGTATTCGCCACAATGATGCATATGCTACTACTACTACTACTATACCACACCACATCACTGTGCCTACAGCTGAGTTGCCCCTTTACAGTTTGGGAATGATGTGGGCGAGAAGAAGTCTGATTGGACTCTGTGACGCTCTACGGTCATATGAGACTGGGACCTACGACTTAAAGTGGATTCCGAACCATTAACAAACAAACATGGCACCCTGGGATTCGAACCCGAAACGAGTGCCAGTGCGCTAGCCACTCGGCCATCAGGCCTCAAAGATAGATATGCAGCAGATTCAACTTAACACGGGAGAGCTTGATATAATGCACCTGTATTTCTTCGTCTTTACTTGCACTACAGCCTGTCACAGGCCAAGGCCGTCTCAACAAGCTTCTTGCAACAGATCCGATCACAGATCCGATCAGATTCTTGCACAGTCCGCAACGATTGATTTTTAATGTCTTGAGAACTGCCTCTATGCAGTCGGTCCATCTTGTGCGAGGTCCACCTCTTTACCTGGTACCCTCTACATCTGCAAAGTCACCCTTTTAACAGGGCTTATATTATCAACATCTAAAAATATGCCCATGTCATCTGATGCAAAACGATTTGAAGCCTCTGGTAATATTAGGTTGCTTATGTTTTCTGTAGATTATATGGTTAAACTAAATGTTTCAACTATCATTCTCTCTAACAGGATCCAAAAATTTTGGAAGCATTTTTATTTAAAATATTAAAAGTCTGTCTTCATCTGCTTTTGTCAAAGGCCAGCATTCACTGCCATACAATAGGATAGGTCTGATGAGAGTTACATAAAGATTAATTTTTGTCTTGAGATTTAAGAATAAGAGTATTTTTAGTTTGGTGGGGTAAAGTCAGATTTCTGTCCCTTTGGGTGCCCCTGTCTTTGTGCCGCAAGATCAAGACCAAAAGAAGCTGCATTGTTTTTAACCTTTATCATGACTCGTCGGTTTAAGAATTTTGATTGTCCTGGAGCAGTTTTTCATAGTTTGCAAACACATGAGTTCCTGGACTTGGTCTAGATGTCGCTGTCTATAAAATAGGATAAAAAACAACAACACATCAATCAAAATCGGTGAAATTTTTTTCTATACCTAACTGTTTAACTTTTTTTTTTTAATTTTGCATATTTAGTGTTATTTTTATACTTAAATTCCCTCAGAGACACATGGATAGTTGACGAAAGAAATTTGTACTTATGATGCCAATGGAAGAAATTTTCTTTATGCTTATGCCAGTCTGAAATTCCAAAAGGGTACTTCATTAAGCCCGAAGCTAAGATTTCAAAAAAAAAAAATCTTCTGTTCTTTGTAAAGTGAAAACAACAGAACGCCATTAGCCAAGATATTTAAGACCTGCCGCGTTTCTGTTCAAAGTTTTACCTCTCTCGTATTGATCCTGGAATATTTATAGAACGCCACAAGTTGCGGCCATCTTATTTTCCCCGCTACTTCAGGTTTTTTTTTCTGAACGACGAGTTTCTTCTACTTGTTTTCGTGAGCCAGTAGTTCTTCTCAAACTGTGGGGTGCTCACACCAAGGGGGAAGGCACTTGAAAATGGGCACGGCTAAGAATTTCGCAACTCAATATAAATCAATCTGTAATTGTAAATAATTTAAAAATATCTTAGGAATTTTTTATATGTATATAATTAAACAAATTGGGGCCTGAATGGGAGTGGCTGGCGCTCTGGCGCTCGGTACCTCAGGTTTCGGGTTCGAGTCCCGGCGGTGCTATGAATATTTGTAGCGGTTCGGAATCCACTTTAAACCGTAGGTCCCCGTCCTAATAAGATCGTAGAGCGTTGCGGGGGCATTGTTACTCCGCGTCCGTAGCTTACCTTCAAGTTACACGCGCCTCCTGGGTAGTGCTAAGTGAGTAACGTCGGTGCAGCCCTTCCTTATGTCATCCAAGACAGTTGTCTAAGCGTTTGTCAGATGCGTTAGAAAAAAAAATAATTGAACAAATTTAAAAAAATACTGCTAAAAGTATTGAAAAATAACTGATTTCATGTTCATGTTTGGAAGTTAATATTTATTTTTCCATTTCATATACTGCGAGGACTGTTTAAAAAAAAAGAACTTCTGATAGACTGCTAAGTGTCCAGATGAGCTTTATAATTACAATCTTTGCAGGGCGCAAACGCGCAACTGTAAATCTGCCAATGCCGAGTCCAAAATATCCATTTAATCTGAGTTGCAGGTCCTTTAACATGGCGGCCATAATTGATTGTGGCGCCAACAGCAATTTTTCACAGCCTCACTTGTTTCTTACTGGTAGATTGGTTTGTATTGTCACTCTACAGCCATTTTGTGCACACTTTAGGCTAATTAGACCGGGACCTAGAGTTTTACGTGAATTCCAAACCACCAACAAACATCCATGCCATTGCCAGGATTCGAAAAGGAAGTCTGTGGTACCAACGGCCAGAGCGCTATCCAGCCATCAGTCCGCTCTTACTGGCAGAAGGGAACAGAACAGTAAAAAATTATCGGAAAATAAACGGTTATTTAAGGCTTGAATTGTTTTGATTCATGAAAAAAAAAATATTGATGTGGCAATCAAACAACCTCTTGCTCAATTTCAATGAGAAATGTTCGATCTCCCAGTCCAAACCTAGCATCGTGTAAGTTTCACCTCTTTTGAGAGTTGAAGAGATGTCTGGGAAAACAGTGTCTCGGCAATGAAAAAGCTTCCAGAGGCTCTGGAGATCTATCTCAATACTCTGAAGGCAACCTTTTATGAAAAGGATATTAGAAAACAAGTCCACTGGCATAACAAATGACCCAATATTGATGGAGATTATGTGGGAAAAAAAACATAGATAGCCCTTGACACTTACTTGTCAATAAAATTATTTTGTTATTCACAACGTTTGTCTCGAGCCCTCGTTGTATCAGAAGTTTTCAAATATTGATCTCCACAGTCTTCTAGGTTTGGTTTGTCTCTCTACTGTTATTTTTTTGTAACTTTTAGGCTAATTATTATTAAGCTTTAGTTACCTATAGTTTAACATGTATTCCGAACTACTCACAAATATCCATGCCACCGCCAGGATTCGTACCTGAAGACCGTGGTACCAAAGGCCAGAGCGCTAGTCAATTGGCCATCAAGCCGCCCACAGTTTTCTAGGAGACCGCGAAGAAATAATTTAACTAAAATTGTGTGCTGTTTGCGATTTTTGCCACGTCTTTGGAGGATCTATTTCCTCAGTTAATGGGCGCATTTAATGTAGCTTTTGATTAATTAATTCAATCTCTGTAGAGACCAAGCTCAACGGATAAAATAATATTAAGAAGGAAATTTCTTGTGGATTCTTTTTAAACTTTATTGTAGCTTTACGTTACGTTTTATTTATAAATGTATTTTCATATTTGTTTTTTTCTTTAAATACTAAATATATCAATGGTGCTAAAATTTTTTATTGTAATTAATTAAATTTTTTAAAATTAAAAAGTCTGCGAACAGTCAAAAAAACTCCCTAAAAGACCATCACGCATGAGAACTATTATTGTTAATCACATTTCAGTGATTATTTCTAATACAAAATTATTATTATTAATATTTTCGATTCGCCCTGAGTTCAATCTTTTAATGTTTTGTTTTTGATACAAATTATCGCATAATTTTGGACACAATACCTGACAATTTGACAATTTTGGTTGACAAAAAAAAATAATTTGAGAGTCAGGAAAAAAGGTTAATGTTCTGCAAATATAAACAACCGTTTATTAATTTGAACCATGTCTTATTAAAAGTAAAAATATTTGATTGATTGCAAGGTGTGAAAGGAAACAAAAAGTTTTTAAAAATTAAACAGCGAATTTTCTAGCTTTAACTGGCGAAATTGTCTTTGCTATTTTAATCTTGTTTGCATGGTCATTTAATAGGCCATTATAATATGTGTATTTGCATACATTTTGCACGTAGGTTAAATACACGAAACAGGCTCTAGAAATGCACATATAGAAGAGCTCATTACTCTGTCTTTTCTATTCCCATACTTCCATTCATCCCTATCTTCCCATACCAATCTCATCTTCCACCTCATTCCCAAACAGAAAGGGGTTGTCCTCCACCCCCACCCCCACCCCTACACCCATTTTCTTCTGCCCCCAGCAGAGTGTCCATTGCAGATCGGGGGAAGGGGGTGGAAGGGCACCTGAAATCAATAGCCGTATCTCTCACCTTTGACCTTTCCAGAGAACTCGTCTGCACGTGATCCTGCTACGGGATTACCATCCAATCGATGCAGCCCCGGTGGATAGGGGGGGTGGGGGTGGAGGTCTGTTCTCGACCTCCCCCTCCCCCATTCACAGGGAAGTGTTCTTTAGCATCCTGGCACGCGCCCAAAAAGTTCTGCTGCTTCTCCGGTTTTTCCAGGAATCGTCTAGCAATTAATTGTTGAACCGTGATAGGGCATCGAACGCTGGGGGGATGTAGAGGTTGAGTTGCAGGAAGGTTTTTGGAAGAGCCTTGCGCAACCAAAAAAAAAAAAAAAAAAAAACTGAAATTCTGAAAGCTCTGGGATTGTAAACACTTGAAATCCTAGTCAGTAATCCGAAGCTGAAAATCCTCATCCCCTTGAAATCCCCTTATATAGAGTAGAAATGATCACGATAAATCCATTAGCTAAAAAATCTCTGTAGGTAGAAGGATAAAGTAGCTTATCCTAGTGTGCTTAGGGTGTCAATAATGGCTTATGGTAAGGACCCAAGGGTTGCACACATTATAAAAGTTTGACAAGCTTCATGACTATGGAGGCTCCGATGATCAGATTTGAAATTAAATGTCTTGATTTCTGTTAAGGTATTCACGCAATAATAATAAGTAATCTGGATAAAAGTACAGATTTTTAATTGCAAATTTTGAATTTTTTTATTGATTCATAAAGTATACAGTATAGGGTTAAGCACGAACTGTCATCTGCAATCATTGACAACACTTTATCGCTGAAATGGCTCAGAATTCAAGTCTTAAGGATTTTTTTGGATGAATTTTTGAATTTTATGGATGATTTCAAATCTTGGTGAATTTTGGGACACCCTATTTGAGAACTCTCTCTCTATATATATATATAAAACATTGTTTGTTAACATTGTTAAATTTGTAAAATGAAACAAATATATTTTGTAATACATTTGTTATACATACATTGTAATTATATATACACTCAAGAGCCAAAACATTATGACCACCTGTCAATAACGAGTTGTCCCACCTTTGGCGCGCAACTCAGCTTCATCCCGCCTTGGCATGGATGCCACAAGTCCTTGGTAGATGGCCGGAGACAGATTGTACCAGATGTTTAAGCAACGGTCACGCAAATCCGAGATATTGCGAAATGGTGGTCTTTGAACTCTGAGCTGCCGTCCCAGGACATCCCAAATGTGTTCTATCGGATTGAGATCCGGTGATTTAGGCGGCCAGGACATTAACTGGAATTCAGCATCATGTTCCTGGAACCACTCCAACACAATTTTAGCCTTGTGACAACGGGCGTTGTCCTGTTGGAACATTCCATTTCCAGCTGGAAAACAGAGGCCATGTAAAGGGTGCAACTGGTCCGCAATGATGTTCAGATACCCTGTAGCATTCATGGTCTGCTCTACCACAACCACGGGTCCCAGAGACGCCCAAGAGAACGTCCCACCGGCACCACCGGCCTGCGTATGACCTACTGTACATTGAGAGAGCAACTGTTCGCCTGGAAGACGGCGTATCCTGATACGGCCATCGGCGTGATGAATGACAAACCGTGATTCATCTGACCAGGCAACTCTCTCCCCACTGATCCATGGACCAGTCACGATGTTCCCTGGCCCAGTGCAGGCGCAGTTGGCGATGACGCTTGGTCAGCAAAGGCACACACGAGTGTCCCGTTTGCTGCGTAGCCCCATATCCAACAGTGTCCGCTGAACAGTGTGCTCCGATACTATTCTACTTGGCCCTGCATTGTATTGGACTGTCAGCTGAGCCACTGCCTGACTCCGGTTTTGCTTCCCCATGCGAGACAATCTCCGACGACCTTTTTCTTTGGTAGCGTGTTTACGTCTACTGCTGGTTTCACCGTCATTCATCCACTTTGCATAAATACTAACAACTGTAGATCGCGAGCAACCCACGAATCGTGCAATACTAATAATAATTCGGAAATACTTGTTCCGAGCCTTCGAGCCATTACAATATGCCCTCTATCAAAGTCGCTTAGATCCGCAGCCTTTCCCATCACACACACAGAAGTAAGTGAAAGAATGATTCTTCAGACTCTCCAGCAGCAGTTAAATACCACTTCCACCTGATTACGTGCCTTCCACGTCATCCAGGCGAGTTTATTGCAAAATGTAGAGGTGGTCATAATGTTTTGGCTCTTGAGTGTATATTACAATACATTGTAATACATTTGTAAAATAAACATAAAATATAACATTGTAAAATAAACCATTGTTAAATTTCCTTATTGCACTAATCCCTATTGACCATTCGCTTCCGAATTTTCTCATAATGGCTTAAAAAATAATTTAAACTAAGGCTACACTAACTAATTTAAAGCTATAAATAGTTTAAACTGGTACCGTATTACTTAGGGTAAACCTTATTAGGCGGGAAACGACATCCTTTACAGTAATGGATGTCTTTTTTAACCCTTGGTCAGTGTTAAGAATGTATGCCCGTTGCATGTTATTCATTTTACATCCTTTTGGAATCTGCTACTGATAATTATTTATTTAAAAAATAAATATCGTATCGGTGTCTAGTTATGTATTGGTAAAATAGCAGAATAGGGTCCGTTTGTATTTGGCGTCAAAAATGTTTTTAGCCAAAGTGCGCTAAACGAAGGATGCGATTCTAAGTGAAGAAAATTTGCAACTCTAACAAAATAGCTAGATTTCACGAAGAATTTGTATAATTTTTTTTTTTTTTTTTTTTAATTCTGAAATTTTTAGAAAGTTTAATAAAAAATAAATGAACAAAACTTGCTTAAAATTTAAAGAAATGTTAGGGAAAATGTACTTACCCAGGGATGCTGGAATACGATTAAACATCATTGATCACATTGGTTTGTATGCCACCCAGAATAACGTTCTCTTCGAATACGTAAATTTTTCTACAAGAACCCTTCTAATCAATCACGGTATTCAGCTCACATTCAATCTCATCAGCTATGTCCGCAGTCGAAGGCATACGTATCCAGTCATACGTAATTCTCATAATATTGCACAAAATTTTTCTTGAATGAGAGAACCACGAATTTTAAGGAATGAGTTTCTTCACATTTTGCGATACGCATTACATTTCGCTCTGCATTTCCATAAATATCCATCAGATTTATCTCTCATAATAGTTAGAACTATAACATTTCCACTAGTAGGCATACGACATTCTTAGCAATCAAACATTCAATATTTTCCAACTTATCTTGACTACCCAAGTCCCGGTAGAAATCCCTGCTGTAGCAAATTTCATTCAATTTTAAGAAACGCCTGGAATTTTTGCTATCGAAATGAAAATCTTAATACCGGACATCGCTGATTGAAAGACTTATCAGCACACGTGAAAAGAAACTAGCCACAACTGCATAAATTGATAACGAGTGAAATGAATAGTTATTAAAACTTGAGGTTTCTAATTCTTTTAAAACATTAAAGAAATTTAATTAAACTATGTTAATAATTTTGGTCAATCAGGTATTAGGAAATACCTTGTTTACCACATTTGTTGATTTTTAGCAGACTTGGTGGACAAAAAAAGTCGCCAAATCCTAACGGCCCCTATTTTGCAATTTGGGCTTTGTATTTTTAAGTATTTTTATTTTATTATTTTTTAGACTACTTAACGTGTAATACATTGAACATGTGAATCTGTATCTTATATGATGGGACTGTGATGTTAGTAAACGCTCAGTGCGTAGCGGCGAACCAAGCGACGAATAAAGACTTGCAAGGGCTAAGGGCTCGTATAAGCAAGCAGCAAGGGCTCGTATCGTAAAAAGCACAGGGCAAACCGAACGACGGAGGAGCGAGGTCGTCCAAACTAAGACGATACTTATTGTATAATCTGTTTATCAGAAAATTGAATAATTCGTAAACTTCCTGGGTTGAGCTTTTTCTCTTCTCTGCCGGAGTTAAAAAGAAGATATAATTTATGGGCAGGCATCCATGGACCGTCATGACATAATAGTTCGAGTGTTTCGACAGAAACAAATAAGATATATGGATGTCATAAAAAATAACACAAGTTTAGATACTGGATGTACACAATTGAATGGCAGAAACAAGGATCTCCTTAACACAATTTCATTTTGTGTGTACACAAGACACGTGTACACGTTTACATGACTAGCATCGATAGTCATGAACTTCAGGGGAATTTCTTAGGTTTTCTTCTATATGACACATTAATTACACCTGAATGTTATTCCTGGAACGGTGGGATCTTCTTGGAATGAATAATGCGCCAATATTATGCAACTCCACTTACGGCCAAATATAACCTGCACAGATAACATTCAGTAAGGCCTAAGTTCGAATCTCCCATACGATTGCCGATGTTGGACAGTTAACCCTAAAAAAAAATCTCAATTTATCGCACGTCAACGGGTGGTTAGCTGTATAGAGGAGAGTAAAACGAAATGTACCAATATATAGTGGTATACGTTCACTATATAACGGTATACTCTCTGTATACGTCTCCTTTAGAATAAGCCTATATATATGTGTGTGTGTCCTAGTAGTGGAAGCAAATAATTCAATACTTGTTTCGAATATGATTAGTATGTGTTAAAATTTTTGTCAGTTAACAACAGTAAGAATGTGAAACACTTTGCAGAGAATCACCACGCCAACTATCCGTAAAAGCAATGTTCGGAATGATCAGACGTCCCATTAATCACAGCATCCTGAGAAGATGACAGAAGTTAAGTTCTTTAGCACAGGTTTTTAGTGAACGTCAAATCTGAACTTTCACATGATACATCAATTACCTCTAAAAGTCGTTCCCGAGGTGTGCGCCATCATCAGTGTGGATCATCTGTAGCTGGATGTAACAGTGGAAAAAGCATGAAATTTGTAGAGGATTAATAAAGACATGGAAAGAAGAATTCCGCAGAAAGAAAAAAGTCACCAAAAAGGAAAATTTTGCCTTTTATAATGATGAAAGAATGAAATTGAATGAATGAAGGAATTGAAACATTAAAATTGAACTGAAACATTATCTTTTACTGAGAATTTTGGAGTCGATGTTCAAAATGTTCTCCCTTCTTCAGAACCAGAACTGTATGTAACACAAAACAAGTCTCCCGAGCAACTTTCAATGTATCTCCTCGACTTTAGGTCTTAGACTTGGAAATATACCTGTAGCACAGCATGGAATTCCTTAAACCAGATGCAATTACTAGTGCACAAGAACCATGCACATAACGATTTAAAAAATTCTCAATGAAATATAATAAATCTGCTATCTAGTCCAAGTAGGGAAAAGAGAAAATTAAATGTGGAAAATTTTTGTACTTATTTTATTTAACTGATTGGATATAGATTACACCATGAGTTGTTGCATTGCGATTGGTGATAGATCATAGACTGAGAAAGTGTCTACTCCATTGAGAAGTGAGGGAAGCTAACCCCTGCCTCCTCACTTGATGTGTTTTCTAAAAGGGAGATTTTTGAAGAAGAAAAAGGGAGTTCTGCGACGAATCGAGAAGAATTGTTGTGTTTGCTTTTTTCTTTGAGATGATTGAACATGCCGGAGTTTCCGCCTTTTATAAAGTCTACTCCTTGTGATTTCGTTTACGTTTTATCTGTTTTTGGTTTTTTTTTGGTATTTACTAGTTGTATTTTATTTTATTCAATCTTTTTAATATGTAAAGGCAATTGAATTTTTTTTTTTTTCATGTGAAGAGGGTAATCATTTATTTCTATTGAGAATAATTTCTATGCGCCATTTTAATCACAAGTCCAAAGACCAGGACTGCTAGGAATAAGGATGTTTAAGAGATACCACTGTAGAACGGTACAAAAAAAAAGCCCTATTTACGACCAAGATTTAAATTGGGACAGGGAACCGAAATGCATCCACCTAATTACATGCAGGAGGCATAACGCGCCGACGAGGGGGGTGAAGCTCATCGATTCCAATCATCCCCGGGCGATGCAGTGGACCACGAACCCATTCGAACGCGACGCGCACTAAAAGAGGAACTGACCTTTGATCCACCGCGCGAGACACTGTCCGAATACCAACGACTTCGCGTGCTGGGCGCTGGGGCATGCACGGGAATTCAATTGGGGTCTTTTAGGGGATGGGGGCCCCGCCCGGACGCGCTGGGTCGCTAATTGGGGGTCCCTCGCGTGGCCCGGAATGCAGATGAGGCGGTTCCGTGACGGAGCCAGAGTTCCGAATCGGTGTCATCAAGAGAAGGTGTTTGTATTCCGGTGGCGACGCCGGCAATTCGGAAGCGGGCTTGTTTGCTGTCGAGGTGCCCTTCTTTTTTAATGTAGGGGAGTTGACTTTTTCCGTAATGATGGCAGCAGCAGCAGATTGCAACGGAAAAGTGCTTTGTTTCCAAAATGGGGAAGGAAAATTATATTGTAGATAAAGCTTAAGATTAAGATAAAGCTTTGCAGTTTTTATACTTAATATCCCTCCAAAAAAGAAACCCAGACTCAGATAAAAAGTGTCCTGTCCAAACCGAAGAAATACTGTTTATGTACTTATTGAAGAGAGTTTTTTTTTTTTTATTTACTGATTTATTTGAATTTATTATAAAATAACGTATGAGGCAAGAATTAAAAACAATGCAAAACAAGTCATATAAAAAAAAAAAATTAAAGTCAATTCCTACTTTTCTTTCTCAGTATATTTCAGAAAAGTCTTTTACAAGTAAAGTTGAAATTTTCCTCTTACATCTAGTGCCATCTATTATTAGATACATGCAACTTAAATCTAAAAAAAAAAAACTAAAATTAATTTATTAAATTTAATGAATGAATTCATATTTGAAAAAAACTGTATTCACATCCAGTGTCATCCACTACAAGTTCAAAAAATGTATTTGAACTTGAGTGGATGAATAAAAGTATTTTAGGAACGATTGAAAATTTGAACAAGATATATATAGGGAGAGTGTGAACTAATAGTAGGAATTTTAAAAAAGCAGAAAATTGAGAAAATAAGCGTCCCATTAATATAGAATTAAATTATTATTAAATAAGATTACATATATGAATTAATCTTCCCTCTCTTAAATCATTATTTTTCACAAAAAATTATTTTCTATAATATTCTTCTAAATAAGTATTTTGTCATTTTTAACAGCTTTAAAATAGAATGTTTCTGATAAAGTGACGAAAGTTAAAACAGATTTAAAAGAATAAGGTTATCAAAAGTTAAAGGGAAACACCAGAAAAGCCTTTTCTAAATTTTTGTAGTCACTTTTGAGAAATATTTTTAGAATTTCGTAAAATTTTGACAAATTATCTGATAAGAATAGAACTGATGTAGTCGAAAAAAAACATCTTCGCGGAATGATAGAAAGATATAAATCAGGATATAATTATATATTCAGAAAAAATGTGTCACTTCGAAGAAATGCATGCACATTTGGAGTATCAAAAACGATTCACAGAAGAATATAAAAATCTAATGGAATAGTTAGAAAATGTTTAATAATCTATATTTACCGCGCAATATCTTGAGAAATACCAGTATACAGACACATACCAGTTTATATTTTATGAAATACTAGAAATAGCATACACATACCAGTTTTTGTTTTCTGGCTACAATTTTTTTTTAGAAACCAGGAACTTCTATGACAACGTCATAGTTAGAAGAAGATAGAAACATAATAACAGATGGGATAGAAGTATGATAACAGAACATCAAAGTTTTTAAAGCCTTCGGATTTTGGGAACACGACAGAATTTTACTTTATTAAGTGAAAGAGAGCCCAAAAATGTTAACATTTTGAGAGACACTAGTTTAAGATATTTGTTTTCAGAAAGTTTATAAGGGTAATTATATCATCTAAATCTTTTTATTATGGATGAGCATGGTGTCCTTGTATAAAGTCATCAACAAAAGGGATGAAAATTAAGTAGTTTCAATAAAAATTCACGAGAAGTGAGTTAGGAGATTTCAACAATTCATGAGGTGCGAGTCAGGGGATTTCAACAAAAATACACCGGTAATCTAAATACTAGTTAAGTAGCTAATCCTACTAGTTAAATGCCCTTAACTAAAATTCACGAAAAGAGTTAAATAACTATAGCAAAAACACAGGAGAAAAATTATGTCTTATAAATATCGATCCAAACTGGAAGATAGTAATGCAAGAAAAAAAGTTTCAATACATTTGAATCAAAAGCAAAACAATAAACCTCAAAGGCAAAAAAAAAAAAAAGTTTTTTAATTCATTAAAAAAAAAAAAACACCTAATTTTGTGGGGGGGGGATCAGGTATAGTTAACTTAAAATCGATATTTTAATTATTGTCATTGCAATGTGATAGAATTCATCAACCGTATGAATTCAACAGTCATTGATGGGAAGGAAAACTCCTACGGTAGAGTTAGCCGAAAAGGATTTTAAAAAATAAGAACACGCTTTGTAGCTAGTATCAGCAAACATTTATCATTATAAATTGCTGTACTCATCCAAAAATGGATTACGAGTACCTAGTGGTCTGATTTCACTGATCCGGCAGTTTTGACAGATAATGACGCAACCAGAATTGTATTTGGTGGGAAGACAGCGTTTCTCACAGGGAGAGTCATTTGGAAGACATTTAAAATATCAGCACGAAAACGATCACTCAAAAGGAAAGATCACTCTGCACCAAATATATGATTTAAATATTTTTATATCCTTCGGTGATCTAAAAAAATTAACTAAAACGTTTCTCAACACATTAGAAAATTTTACGAAATTCGGGAAAAAAAAAAAAAAAAAAAACACATTTTTTTCATAATTTTAACCACGCACCAGATAAAAAAAAAAAATGTGTTTCTTACAGTAATGCTTGAAAGGCAATACTTTAATTGATAGGCAATTAAAGGAAATACTGACGATACTTCCATGCAAAAATGGTATGGCAAGATTGATTGTACCCGGCTGTTAAATATATTCTTTGTTAGAATTTTAATTTATTTAACTATAACTTGCAAATTTCGTGCTGCAACATAACTTACAGTTTCTAACTAACTAATCACCCTGGACCATAGCAATTAACCAACTGGCAGATTCCGAAACAGGAGATGTTCTTATTTATTTATTTTTTTTTTATTACTGGTTAAAGTTATCAGTCCTGCTCTCTACAGTCATATTAAACCGGGATCGTCGGTTTAGTGCGGATTCGAACCACTAAAAACCTCTCTGGCACTGCCCGAGACTCTAGGCCTTTGGGCCGGCCGCCCGCCAGAGCGCTAGTCACTAGTTCAACTACGAACTGCATTCGCCAATAATACCCATTTAAATATTCACTTGCTACTGTTACTATGGGACATAGGAGGGCCTGAATGGCCGAGTGGCTAGCGCTCTAGCTCTCAGTGCCCCAGGTTTTCGGGTTCGAGTCCCGGCGCTGCCATGGATGTTTGTAGTGGTTCGGAATCCACTTTAAACCGTAGGTCCCGGTCCTAACAGGATCGTAGAGCGTTGCGGGGGCATTGTTACTCCGCGTCCGTATCTTCAAGTTACACGCGCCCCCTGGGTAATGCAAAGTGAGTACGTCTGTGCAGCGCTTTCCTTAAGGCATCCAAGACCAAGCTGTCTAAGTGTTTGCCAGCTGCATTAGAAAGAAGAAGAAAAAAAAAAACTATGGGACACAGGGAGTATAAAATTCGAATAACAGCAAAAAAATATTTAAATTGTATTATTTTAGCAATTTTTTTTTTATCTAACATATGTGTCTGTTATTGCAAAATGAAACTATCTTCTAAACAAAGAACATTTAACGCAGTCCGCAGACTGAATGCGAACCAATAAAACATTGACATTTTATGTATTCGTTTTAATATTTTTTGGTGAAATTCTAAATACATGAAAAAAAAAAAAAAAATATTTCGGTACATTTCATTTTATTTAATTACCAATTTATAGTATCAGTCTTATCTCAGTAATTGAAACTTATTAATTATACAACTAATAATGATGCAATTCTTATGCCTCGGCATTGTGTTCTGATGAGTAACTTATCATTACGCATAATTTATTAGCTTTTTCTGCTTAATTACTATGATTAGAGTAAAATTTTTATGAGGTCATAAAGAGATGTTTTTCTCTTAATAAGGTTCGATAATTTTTTTCTCTTTCTCTCGTACGAAATTTGAGAGCAGCTGAATTTTTGCTTTTAAAGGACGGCTGAGAAATCGCTGACGAGGCTGAATCTTCTAGAATTCATTCACATACAATCGATTAGGAGATGTAGACATCCGCGGCTCGTCATTTTTGTGCTCAGCAAAATTTTCAGCAGCACATATTCCCTCCGAAATTTGAATGTGTTACTTTACACGATGCAATGTTTCATTCAGTATTAAAAATCGCTTTAAACACGTAATATAAATGAAATTTTTTTAAGTCCATTCCTACTTAGGTCAACAAAGAAAAAAATTTATTTTAGTTACTTTTTTAAATAATTACACTTAATATACACTCATGTCCCTAAATTAAGGATAATTCAGAATCACACAGAAATTGAACTCTTAAATGAAAATTTCACCTGTAGAATTATCACACACATCTTGAAGAAGAATTTGCAAATTACAGGAAACCACCAGATGGCGCGGATAGTACGTCACAATGACGAGAGTGTAAGAGAGGGGTATATAAGGAATGGTGGCAAAGAAGTAAAATTGTTCACAAGCGCTTTAAAAGCCTTTCAGGGCAATAACCGCATAGTTATGGCACAAAGGAAGCATTTGGATGATTTTTACGTGGTAGAATTATCGGACGACTGGAATGTGGAAGTATCCGAGGAAGTTGGAATCGCCCAGAGTGTCATCTCCAGGCTTTGGCAACGATTCCAAGAGGATGGTAATGTGAGTGGATTTTACAGCACAGGTCGCCCCCGAGTTACAACGCCGAATGAGGACCGGTATTTAGCAGTTACTGCCAAAAGAAACAGACGGAGCACAGCATCAGACCTGTCTCGTCAGCTACCGGTACGACAGTTGCAAGGCAGACCGTGTACAGACGCTTAGGGCACATTGGTCTATATGCTCGTAGGCCTGTCAGATGTGTTCCACTTACCGCAACTCACTGTCTACGTCACCGTCTCACTGCACAAGCCTACGATTAACCTGGGTAGAGAGCATGCATTGTGGACACCGCAACAGCGGTCTTGTGTGATGTTTTCCGACGAGACCAGGTTTAGTTTGCAGTCTGATTCTCGCCGGACTTTCATATGGAGAGCGCCAGGTACCCGTTACCACCAAGAGAACACCATTGAACGACACCGTTACGGTGGTGCAGGATGGGTCGTTTGTGGAGGAATTATTCTTGGTTCCAGAACTGACCTGCATGTTCAGGGTGTAACGATGACAGGCCACATCTATCGGGATGTCATTCTGGAACAACATGCACGTTTGTTTCGGGGCGCCATGGGTGCTGAATTTCTGTTTATGGATGACAACGCCAGTCCTCACCGTGCAAACATTGTAGACGAATGCCTTCAATTGGAGGATATCACCCGCATGGATTGGCCAGCATACTCACCGGACTTGAATCCAATAGAGCATGTGTGGGATATGCTTGGCCGACGAATTGCAGCTCGTCAACCCCCCTCCCACCTGTCAACCGGAACTTCGGAGGGCATTGCTTGATGAGTGTGTAATATTCCCCAAGATCAGATTGATAATTTGATACTCAGCATGCCTAGGCGTTGTAAGGCCTGTATTGCATCGTCCGGGAGACATACTCCATATTAACCATGATACTAACCATGTTATACTGTTTTTTGTAAATAGGTTCTTTTTTGAAATTTGCTCCAGGGAGTAAAAATCGCAATTTTTATTAATTATGTCAAACATATAGCATCTTTTTTGCTCTTTACCTTTTGTTTAATAAATAGACTTTACAAATAAGTCAAATTTGTTTTGCTTCTGTCTCTTTCTTTGCCTGAACTTCATTATCCTTAATTTATGGACATGAGTGTAAATAAGTATATACATATGGCAGAATCATAATATTAAGTGGTAAAATAAAATGTCTTTAATTTTATTTTTTTTTTTTTTAAAACCTTCATTCTAACAACTAAGCCACAACCGCTAACTCCGTCGAAAATCATTTGAATAAAACGTCTACTTAAAGCAAAAATTTATCAAAAGATTTCGGCAAGAATTGAACTCGCATTCTTCACCTTCAAGTGAAGAATGCTGAAATCCTTGCATTTTACCGATTGAGCTACTGCCTGTTGGTTTCAATTTTCATTACAAAATGATAAGACTCTATTTATATTAAAAATTAATTAAATTTAATGAATGAATTAATACTTTAAAAAACCGTATTAACATCAAATGTCATCCACAACAAGTTTTAAAAAATGTATTAGAAATTGAGTGGATAAATAAAAAGTTTTTTATGAACGATTGAAAATTTGAACAAAGATATATATAGGGAGAGTGTGAACTAATAGTAGGAATTGAAAAAAAAAAAAAAAAAAGAAGAAACTCTTTGATAGAGAAAAATATAAATACTTAAAATATATTTATATGAAAAAAGAGTACAAAGAAAAATGTGACACGCGAAATAATATTTATCATATAATTCATTATCAAGTTTAGTTACAATTAAATTTCAATTATTTAATTAATTAATAATTTCGTTATATTAAATTTTTTTCCGAAAAATTAAAAGAGGCCAATATAAATGATTTATATAACTGAATTTGAATTGAATCCATGCTGCTTTAAATAAATAATTAAAAATTAAAAATTAATTAATTTTTAAAAAATTATTTTGTTTTAACAATTAAAATTTATTAATTAATAATTAAAATTTATGCTTATATCGAATGTAAATTTATACATCTATCATGAAATTTCAATAATAAATCAAATCATCTAAGTTACAAGTGCAATTTAGGAATAAATTTAGGATAAATATTACTACATTAAACAAATTTCCATATTATCCCTACATTTATTATATTATTACATTTAAACTAATTGGTACAAAAACAGCCTGTTGGATAATATTACAGATATTATTACGAGTAATTATTACTAGATTACAGTATTGAGAAAACTTGGTTTCAAACTTGACAAATGAGATCGAATTGAAAACTTGCGGCCAATATTCGGCAGGTTACATCTGTAAATCAGAAAGTTCTTCTTTGGGGTTCAAAGAAACGGAGAGAAAAGTAACAGTTGCTATCATTAAGGGCTTTGTTATCCAAATTGTGGTGTACAGTATTACTGTAGTGTAGCAACTCGCCTCCCCTACCTATGAAACCTCCTGAATAACATACTACTACACATATGCATTACATGCATCTTCTACATTTATGCCTCAAATCAAAGCATCCAATAATTTAAAATAACTGTTATTTAGTTTTTAACAATAGTACTGTCTGCAAAAATTGCTGTTGCTACATTGTAAAAACATCGCAAAACAGCTTTATTGTTAAATTTTTTCAAAATTTGAAAATTATGCAAAATTAAAAAAAAAAATAATAATAACATTGTTAGAAGATTTCCGTCAATTGATTTACAACTAAATTAGTTTTGGAACAATCTCCTGTATAACGGTTTTCCCAGCGTCGCTATGCCTCGTGCAGAGAAAACTCCCTACCAGAAGGCTTCACTCGCCAATTCTGTGTCACGTAAAAATTGTACACTTCTGGATTTTCACATTTTCTCATCTAAAAGAATAAAGAAGGTTTTAAAATATTTTCACGGTGCACAACTTTGTTATTCGTCACGTATTAAATGTCATATTTCATTCTCCCTATAGCAGATTCAATATTTTATTTTTCATTGAAGTTTTTATTTAAACATATCTCAATAAAGAAAATAACACAACTATTTAATCATCAATTGAATTAAACTCTATTCAATAAGAAATATGTTTTAAATTAAAATGTAAATTTTTAAAAAATATTCACTTTATATTAACATAGAGAAAATAATGATTTATATACACATATAAACACTGAGCATGTCTATGTATATAAAAATGGAAATATGTGTACTATGTTCCAGTATAACTCTAAAACTATAATATTTAGCTTCCTAATATTTTCCTTGAATTCACTTAATATTTTATTTTATGTGTAGTCAAAAATCTGATAAAAATTGAGATAATATTTATTTTTCAACTTAACAAAAACCTTATTTTGTGTCTGGTGCCATCTGATATGATCGCTTGGTCTATAGTTTTTTTTTTGCCTATAGAAATTTCCTCGAAATTAAAATGATAAATTTTGAAAGCTTATGTGAATGTGATCTTTATTAATATTATTTTTGTTTCAAATATTCTTTTTTATAATTTTATATTTTACTTCCAAATTCTTTTTAATTTATAAATAGTTATTCAGAATAATTTTTCCTTCACAATCTGCCAAACGGTCATTTGCACTTTTCGGCGATATATTTTTTTTTATCAATAAAATTGACCAAAATTAAAAATGTTTTATTTTATCTAGTAACGGCGGCGCTATGAGGGGGTGTCTGTTAGGATCTTTTTAAATAAAAGATATTTTTCTAGATTATGACGTCCAAGCTGAATGACCTGGTATTTCCCCGTCCTCATCTGAAAAGAAGTGATACAATAAGGATAAAAAAAAAAAATTATAATTGAAAAAGTTCAAATATGAATATCTTCTTCCTCTTCATTGGCGAAACAGTTCCATGGTGGGCCAAGGCAGTCTCTGCCTACTGATAGATTTCGAGACAGGAGATGGATTTTTTTCAAAAAAGATTGTCAGCGCTCTACAGTCATATTAAATAGTGACCTAAAATATAAATTTGGTTTTTATAAATATTGTGAAAATCAAGGGAAAAAAATGAAGGAAAAAAAAAGGTGAGAGTTTAAAGTTTGTCATCTTTTCCGCCGGGTCGTAATCTGTAGTTTTGCCGAATTTGGTCCCGATAGGTCTACAAATAAAATTCTATATGCAGGACATAAAGGGGGTTCTAGTGTCCCTACTCGACACCTCTGCTGTCCGAAGTACTATAAATCACATTTCCCCACATTTTTTTGAAAATGGTTAATATATTTAATAAAATTTTTACGCTGAAAGAGTGTATTTAAGGTTTAGTAAAACTGATTTAAAACACAGGGTATGTTGGTAATTTTTTGACCTCCTTTTCTACAACCTCCCTTTTAAACCCTTTATATGGGTCGTAGAAAAAAAAATTGAAAATATCATTAGACGTTAAGATCTATAAAAATTTTCATCGAAACTTATCCAAACCCTATCATTTAACCGAGGGTGATTAAGGAGCTTGAAATCAGGGGTCATCTCCAAATTTTAAAGTGACCTACTGTATTGCTTAGGCCTTATGTTTGTCACAAAACAAGAGATCTGGGCTGAAAATTGTGAATTCGTATAAAAGACGAACAAGCAGGATTTTCAATTATGTATTGGATGAATAAATGACATAACACGAAATAAACAATATATCATTTTTTTCCCTCTAATGCAGCTGGGAAACACTTAGACAGTTGTCCTGGATGCCTTAAGGAAAGCACTGCACCGGCATTACTCACTTAGCCATTACCCACGAGGTGCGTGTAGCTTGAATATAAGCTACAAACGAGAATTACAATACATCTGCAACGCTCTACGATCCTGTTAGACCGGGACCTACGGTTTAAAAGGTTCTAGTGGGGTCTAAAGGGTTTGTAGTGATTCAGAAAGTGGATTCCGTACCACTACAAACATCCAAGGCACCTCCGGGACTGGAACCCGAAACCTGTGGTACCGAGGAACAGAGCGCTAGTCACTCAGCCATCAGACTTAGGTTTCCAATTATATGTTGGATGAATAAATAACACATCACAAAGTAAATAATATATAACAATCTTAGATAGCGTTTGTGAATCGTGTGTTCTGCTTATATTTGTACTGATTATGTTATAAATAGTTGTTTATTAGAGTGTTTCTATTTATTAACTAATTGCCTGGCATTTTGCATCATGTGTATTTCCCCTGTAAGCCCACTGTAGGTGTAAAACTCTCATCGAGTATGCCATCAAGAAAACATTCCAAATATTGGACCACTTTTGTTTGTAAATTAAAAAGAAATACAAAAACATTTTTAAGAAGATGAAATGCGGAATGTTTACAATTAACAAGTTATATAAAAAAAAAAAAAAATTTTAAAGTCAAATCCTACTTTTTTTTCACTCTATTGCAGAAAGTCTTTTATAAACAATTTTCATTCATTTTTTAGGTTTATCTGGTAGTTTAGTTTTCTTAAGTTTATCTATTAATAGATACATGCAACTTAAATGCAAAAAAAAAATTAAAATTAATTAATTAAATTTAATGAATGAATTAATATTTAAAAAACTGTATCAACATCAAGTGTCATCTACTACAAGTTCAAAAAAAAAAAGTGTATTTGAAGTTGAGTGAATGAATAAAAAGTATTTCATGGACGATTGAAAATGTGAACAAGATATATATATAGGGAGAGTGTGAGCTAATAGAAGGAATTGAAAAAGAAAAACATAAACACTTTTAAGAAGATGACATGCGGAATGTTTACGATTAAAAATACAAACTTGGAAAAGAAAAATGAGAGAAAAACAATAATTTACCATGCTACATTAACCCAATTTTTCTGTTGTCTTGTTTTGGTTTTTAATCCAGACATGTCTTGACATCCATCTGGAGCCTTGAAGGCGAATGGGGTGCTCAAGGTTCTACATGAGAAGAGCGTGAAGTACCGGAACACTTCGTGTTGTGTTTCTTTTCGAAAACAAACAATATGTGACTCATGTTGCACTAAACTCTGAAGACTTTTTAATTTGATTGATGACCACACAAGAGTGATCGTAGCATCACATTCTGCGGGGACAATGCTTTGTTTTCTAATGTAGACATTAATTTTAAATTAATTATTCGTTTATATTATTATATTCATACTCAATTTGTTTTTAAATTCCAATATTATTTCTGTTAAACATTAAACTGTAGTTGTGCCATTTCGAGCGGAATCCTACGTTGGGCGCCAGATTAAATCTGTGTAGGGGGTATGCAGCTGGATTGTAACTGGATGTGGTGGGTTGAGACTTGAGACGCAAGTTTGAGAACACACAGCTATATTTACAAGCGCACAAACATTTTATACATACAATTAAAACATACAATATTTAACACAATTAAAAACGGATAATCATCATCTTATAGATATTACCATCAGGCACAAATAAGAATTGGTTTGTCAGTCTGCGGTCATTTTGTGAAGACTGTAGGCTAATTTGACCGGGACCTATAGTTTAAAGTAGAATCCGAACCACACACAAACGTCCATGCCACCGCCAAGATTCGAATTTGAAGCCTGTGGCCAAAGGTGAGAGCTCTAACGAACTAGACGAACTGACCATCAAGCAGCTTAATGAATATTAGAACTTAGAAATTTTTAAGTTGAATAAGTAATCTTATCTCTCGTCTTATTCTTTTTAGACTTAAAAAACATTAACAGCATTTCGTACTTCTTAGCGTTTTTATTCATAACTTAATCATAAGCGGAGATGAGAAACATCTAAAAATATCATTTTAAAAGGATGAAATAGACACATGTCAAGATAGGAACAATCAATGTGAGACAGAGTAATATAAATTGAACAGAATCTAGAAAGCTTTGCCATAATTATAGTTTGGTTAGAACGAATCTGACAATCGGGAATTCAAAAATAAAATCTCAAACTCTTCTTACAAGAGTTTCAGATTTTTTTTTAATCCATGCAAATAAAAGTAACACAGAATTGCTATAGTATAAATCGAAATTAGAGTCTTAATGGCTGTGGGACAAACTATTTGGCATTCGATGCCACAAGTTTCGGTTCATGTCTCGGCGGTGCTATAGTGGTTCGGAATCCATTTTAAGCCTTAGGTCCTGTATAATATGATTGTTTGGCAAGCCTACTCCTTAAAAGAAAACATCTTCTATTTCAGAATCTGCCAGTAGGCAGATGGCCATGGTTCAACACGGACTGTAGGGCCAGGGCGTTAGTTAGTAATTTATCAAAATTAAAAAATATATGTATTATGTTATACATATAGTTAAAGTTTTCATTTTCTGCCTGAATTCCTTAAGCCATCCTTCTGAAAAAACCATATCTAATTTCAGAACAAATTTCAGTAATGCACATATTTCTGCAGAGACAAAAGAAGAGAAAAAATTAAATGAAAAACAGGCCTTCATATAGTATCAATGATATAATGAATGAACTCTGAAATATGTCACACTTAACTTTCTTGTTAATGCACAATTTTAAAAAGCAGGAAAAAAATCTAAAAAAAAAAAAAAAATACATTGTTCGCGTCTATACGGATAACACCAAGCCGATGATGATTCAAAGGTTGAAAATAATATAATTCTAACAAAAAAAAAAAAAAAAAAAAATGAGCCGAAATCTGATAAATGAGCCGAAATGCCTTAAATAAATACTACAGAAGCTGTTCGTTATCTGCAAACTACAGGGATGTTCTGTCTTGCGTAAGCGAAAGCATGTGATCCGAATATCTTGTTTACCAAGAGCACCATTTCCATGTTTGACGATTCAGATTTTTTGTTTACGTTCGCTTTCCATCCCTATCTGTCATCTCCCTTCTTCAACCCTTTTATCTCACGTGGAAATATCTGGAAGAACAGAATTCTGAGATAACGACGCATAAATCTCGGCTGACTACATCGTTCTCGCATACGAATAGTAAGTGATGCCAAAAATTGCAATCTTTGCATTCCTCTACCCTTACTACCCCAAAACAAGGGAAAAAGAGATCACCACCCCTTTTTTCATAATAATTTGTTATCTATTAAATATCATAATAGCCACAAACTAGACAATGGTCTAAGGGGGACATCGTAATCCCTTGATGCCGCGCTGTAAGTTCAGTTCTTCACGACGACTTCTTTCACCGAATAAGATCCAGATGAGTCAGCTTTTGACCTTAGCATCTCTTCCATAAGACCCATATTGTCAAACATTAGTAGCGCCAAGAGCACATCATACTAAATAAATTTTAACCAGATACCTTTTGACCAACTGGCAGTGGCCTGTTAACCAATCGCTTCTACCGTTACTTCCGGCGTAAAACAAATTCATCCAGCTAATAGAGTAGCATTATCAAATAGGATAGAACCGACGGAGAAGCCTTTCACCGATCTATACCCGACTGGCAATATAAATATCGTATTAAAATAACTGTGCTTAATTAACAAATACCAAAGTATACAATAGCTTAACAAGGCGAATAAAAATGGTATATTTTAAACACAAGGATGCTATACATTACATCTTATTTTTCTTAATAATTGAATAGTTTCTGTAAGATCTTCATTGTTGATCCGAGATAGCTTTTGATGAGCCTCAGTGCTAAGAAAAGTCACTTATTTAGCTTTCTGGCAAACCAACTATTGTGTTTGATATTGATTTTATTATTCAAAGATACAAATTGAATTGAACCCTCCCCCTCATTCATTTTAATTTTAACTTTAATTCCAAGAATTTTGAAAAAATAAAAATTACTTTTGATAAAACTTTTGGGAGTCGGATTTTTAAAACTCACTTCTGATTCTCACTCCCGACTCCTTCAATAGTGCTCGATTCCCAACCTCTGGCTATAACAAAATTGCACATTAAAATATAAAAAAGAAAAACACTATAAAACAATCTTAAATACATGTAGATATGACGATTTAGATTTTTATTCAATGTATTTCACATAAGCAATGTATGAAATATATTAGTTTATAAAACCTATGTAAGGAGCATTACAAAACCAATGTAATGTTTTAAGATATGAGGATAACCCTAGTTTAATTTCTTACTCGAAAAGAAATTGACCATTGAGGAAATTATTAACTGAAGTATAAATATCACGACGTGAAAGATATCAGAATATATGTTTTGAATTTCATAGTAATTAAAGTTCATATTCACCAAAATATTTTTCAATTATATGCTTTTTTGTAGCATTTTTTTTTTTTTTTATTTATTTAAGGTGATTTATTTTTTATGTTTAAAAAATACTTCAGGCCATCGACACTGGGTGCAACATTGATTTAGTGTTTGATTGCTCGTAAATGACAGTGTTTGATTAAACCATTGCTTTTTTTTTTCTATGTATGTAATATTTTTTTATCCAATATTTGGGAACTAGTGCAATATTTGTAATACTAGCGCATTTTAGCTGTTAATATTATTAAAACAGCACATTTAAGCTGTTATTATTAATATAACAGCACATTTCAGCTGTTATCATTATTAATGCATTATTCTGTTTGATTTATATAATTAGATGTCTTTTACGGATGATAATTTATATCCATGAAATGTAATGATCCATTATTTTATATAACTTTATAACTAGAACAACATTTCTGTAGCACATTCAGCGTTATCTACGTGTGGAGAAGAGTGCTGCACTGCACCCACATTCTGGCTCCATAATTCTGAGGGAATATTCCCGGGGATGACATCTGGGGGGAGGGAGTTATCCCTTCTCTACAACCCTATCTAAAATTCGGTAAAAGCCTAATGAATACTTCTACATCCCCTACAACCTACACTTTTACGAATGGATATGATCCAGCTTTGTAAAATGTCAATACTTTTCTTTGATGAGATTTGTTGAAGAAAAGTACCAAAAAAGATTTCAAAATGGGATTTAGAAAAATATGAAAAGAAAAGTGTTCACTCCTGTACACAATCTCAATAGGTTAAGCACGGCTATTGTTGAAAATTCACACAAAATATACGTCTATGATTATAAAGCAGGAGATTTCCATAAAATCCCATCTGTATTTATCACAGTTAAAGCCCGTTTCTGTCACTGAATTCATTTTTTTATTCGGTGCATAAAAAATTATTATTAAATGTATTCTTAACAAAATAAAAACTATCATTTTAAAAGTATTGCATTATCATAATACAATAATAAAAGTATTTTAATACCCCGGGGTGTTGAATTTATTTTCATGCTAATGTCATTG
The DNA here is from genome assembly GCA_021605095.1 of Caerostris extrusa. NCBI lineage: Eukaryota > Metazoa > Arthropoda > Arachnida > Araneae > Araneidae > Caerostris > Caerostris extrusa. The sequence goes on along the minus strand of BPLR01017649.1, from coordinate 57,572 downwards.
TTTTGCTGCATGTTATTTTTATACCAACGTCGACGATTCATTGCAATTTGAAATGCAAATATTATGAAAATCAGTATGTATTGAAAAAAAGATTAATAAAAGTATAAACTTACTGAAATAAAAAAATACAAAATGAGATCATAAAAGGATGAAAAACTTATTTATAAATTCGATACTTCCACAAAGAATGAAACATTCTTGTGATGAAATATATTATGAGGTATGTTGTTGTCGTTGTGATTAATCTTCAAAGTCCTGCAGCTCGGGACGAACATTTCATGAATGGTCTACTCATGGATGGAGGGAAAGGGGACGGCATCTTCTGTTGTGGTGAAATACACGTAGGTAGAAGTTTGACTTGGCTCAGGGTGTCTAAAGAAGAAGGGCAGTGCCTTCCGGGCGGGCTTTTAGGGAGAACTACCTCACATTTGCGTATTATATGGCAAAAAACCCGGAAAACTCCCACGAAGTAGTCCGACGAAAGGCGCAAGAGGCTGAACATCTCAAATACCATAGAGCCTGCTCGTTTTTGAAATAGCGTCTACAATAAAGCCACCAGCGGATGAAACCTCAACCCTCCTGCTCCTCAGCGGCACACGTTACCATTAAGCCACGAGACGGGCATTATGATGTGTATTCAATTGTAGCACATACTCAATCATTACATTTTTGAACATTAAATTTATATGTTATGATATTAGGATCTATATTAAATTTATACGTCATATACCTTATCTACAGATTTTGTGGGGCTGAATGTCCGAGTGTCTAGCGCCCTGGCGCTCGGTGCAACAGGTTTCGGGTTCGAGTCCAGGCGGTGCCATGGATATTTGTAGTGGTTCGAATCCACTTTAAGTTGTAGATCCCGTTCTCATATGATGAAGATCGCCACCAGCCAGGTCAGACTGCTACCTATGGGTGCAGTTAAAGGGTTGGAAGTGGGATATATCAAGTGGGATAAGAATACAATAGCATATTTTGTGAAATTAAATAATCAATGGATCCTCCCCTACTTCTTGACAGATTAGATGCAGACAAAAAAATATATTAAATTTTTAATGCATTTTACTTGCCTAGAAATTCATTGAGCACTTCATTTTGGCACGCAACATAATTTCAAATTTACTCGGAAATTAATTGTAGGTATGCATTCATTTCCCAGTAAGGATGAAAGTTATAATAATATTCATTAATAATGATAAAAAAAATTATTAATTACATTTTTTTGAAAAAAAAAAAAAGTTTAGTTAAAACTTCTATTTTATTGTATTTTTTTCATTTATATTATTTTCATGTGAACTACATTCTTCTCTACACAACTGCAATACTTTTTAAAATTATTAATTACATTTTTTTGAAAAAAAAAAAAAGTTTAGTTAAAGCTTCTATTTTATTGTATTTTTTTCATTTATTTTATTTTAATGTGTACTACATTCTTCTCTACATAACTGCAATACTTTTTAAAAATCAGGAGTTCTAAAATCATACGTTCGACGAGATATACATATAAATTCGCTGCTGAAGTTAGCTGGAAATCATAATTCGTAGATGCGATTTATGAAAAATGATTCTGTCATTCGCAGTAGGTATAATTTAGGTCTGTGATTTTAGAAACGTTTTTCGTTTTCAGAAAATCGAGAAATATATTCTTTACTGTATTGGAACAAACAAATTATAATATGAAAAAAATTGGTTCATTTGTTAATATAAAGCTAAAAAAAAAAATTTCAACTAGATAAACAATATTTTTCTGAAAAATATTAAGCGACGACGATTTGTGTCCTTTGAAGTGATGAGATAATACCATGCACATAAAGCTAGTTTTGGCCAGTTAAAAAAAAAAAAGAGAGAGAATTAAAAGAAAGAGACATATCTTTTTTTGAGTTGGAGTCCTTTGAAAAGTGATGAGATAATACAAAAAAAAAATTAAGAAGCAGAGTTTAAGTCAGAATAAATAAATGACTTGAAAAATAACAGATTTGGCCAAACCCTTTTATAAAAAATTAAAAACCAAAAAGGGGGATTAATTGAAGAGAGAATTTAAAAGAAAGAGAAAAAAAAAAATTAATTTTTTGAGAGTAATTTATAAAATGAGAATGCTTTTTTTTTATTTATTTGAAATACCAAAAATAAATTTAAAAATGCATTTATAAAGTATTTAGAAGTAAAAAAATAATAATAAATAAAAAAAAAATAAAAACAATTAAGAAGCAGAGTTTAAGTCAGAGTATAAATAAATGTAGAGAGTTGAAAAATATTAAGCAATGATGAAACCCTTTTTTATATATCGCCAAAATTATATGAAGTACCAAAAAAGGTGGATTAATTGTAGGAAGGTTGCATTTATCATTTTTTCTCAGCACTCAGTTTTGGCAGAAAACCCCAGCTGACCAAACTCGCGCAGGTACTTTTCCTGGGGAAAAACAAGTAATATAAAAAAAAAAAAATTTTATTGATGTCAATTCCTACTTTTTTTTTCACTCTATTGCAGAAAGTCCTTTATAAATAATTTTCATTCATTTTTTTAAGTTTATCTGGCGCCATCTATTGGTAGATACATGCAACTTAAATCTAAAAAAAAAAAACTAAAATTAATTAATTTAATTTAATGAATGAATTAATATTTGAAAAACTGTATTCACATCAAGTGTCATCCACTACAAGTTAAAAAAAATGTATTTGAACTTGAGTGGATGAATAAAAACATTTTATGAACGATTGAAAATTTGAACAAGATATATATAGGAAGAGTGTGAGCTAATAGAAGGAATTGAAAAAAAAGCAGATAAAGACTAATTGGAGACTTGCCCAGTTAAAAAAAAAAAAAAAGAGAATTAAAAGAAAGAAGCATATAAATTTTTGAGGTAATTTATAAAACGAGAATGCTTTTTTTTTTTTTATTTGAAATAATTAAAATAAATTTAAAAGGAATTTATAAAGAATTAGAAGTTTAAAAAAATAAACTAATAAAAATAATTGTGAAGCAGGGTTGAAAAATATTAAGCAATGATGAAACCCCTTTATATATCGCCAAAATTATACGAAATATCAAAAAGGGTGGATTAACTGAAGGAAGAATGCATTCATAATTTTTTGGCGGAAAAAACCTGCTGACCGAACTAGCGCAGGTACTTTTCCCTTTTCCTGGGGAAAAAAAAAGAAACGATTCTCACATTTTTTCCCCTTTACGCGCTGCTGTACATGTAGAAAGCGGGAACACATCCAGCCATCCCACCAGCCAATCAGAAGCATGAATCGGACGAAACGTGGATCAATGATGCTTCAGTGACGTCACTCGAGTCACGCTTTCGAATACCGCGTGATGTGACGTCACTTCATCAAGAGTAATGGAAAAGTCGATATCCCAATCAGCGACTGCTACGGCGCAGGTCTGCCGTCGGGAATGCTTTATCGCCAGAGATTGGCGATCGCCAATCAGGTACAGGTGTCTGGGACGATCGATTCAAAGTTCCTTTTGAGATAGAGAGCCAAAATATATGTCTTTATCGTATTAACCTGAATTGATATATATTTTTAGGGATCTGATGTTTTGACATTTGTGAGTAATAGGTCGTGTCAGGGAAAAATGTCATCATTCCAGCCATTGTACTATAGTTGGAAAGATGGCCTTTTTTTTTTTTTTTTTTTTTTTTAGTGTACTAGTAGATAAAGTATGGGGATAACGTTTTGGTAGACGTCTGTTGTAAATACTGCATCTTGCAGTTAATGTCATTTCAACTATTAAAATATTTCCACGTCATTTCGTAAGACGTATTAACATTGTTTTTTTGTCAGGATATAGTATAGAGAATATTTATTTTATCAATGCTTTTTTTTTTTAATATACATCATCCCTATTTACTTTTTTTTTTTCTTGATCATTTCTTTTAAGTTCATAAAATTGCACATTTTAGGTCATTTTTTATATAATGTACTTTTCACAAGGCCTGATGGTCGAGTGTCTAGCGCACTGGCTCTCGGTACCATAGGTTTCGGATTCGAGTCCCGGCTGTGCCATGGATGTTTGTAGTGGTTCGGAATCCACTTTAAACCGTAGGTTCCGGTCTCCTATGACCGTAGAGCGTCACAGAGCCCAATCAGACTTCTTCTCACCCACATCATTCCCAAATTGTAAAGGGGCAACTCAGCTCTAGGCACAGTGGTGTGGTGTAGTAGTAATATGATCGTAGCGCGTTGCTGGGGTATTGTTACTCCGCTTCCGTAGCTTACTATATCTTCAAGCTACACGCACCTCCTGGGTAGTGAGTGCTAAGTGAGTAATGTTGGTGCAGCCTTTGCTTATGGTATAGAGACAACTGTCTCTGTATTTCCAGCTGCATTAGAAAAAAATGTTGTTTTCACTTCATTAATGAAATTATTAGAATTGATGAAATTGAAATTAGATTGTAATTTCAAAAATAAAATATATCTAAACAACAAATGTGTTTGATGACGAATTTACGATACAAAATGAGTTGTTATGACACTTGAGTAAGGCGGAAGATTCATCATTGTTTTGTTATCTCTAACTGATGTGTTAGTGACGATCCTAATTACCATAATGCTAATAATACGTTACGGTAATTAGAATGATTTAATCTTCTATGAATATTTATCACGGAAAATGAAATTAATGAATGCAAGATAAGGAGCTTTCTCTCATTAAAATACAAAAACAAAATGAATGTTCTCATAAATAATATGATATAATAATAATAAAAACATATGTATGTATTTATTTTTTAGATGTTATTATTATTATTATTTTATTTTTCATATTTTATTTACGGGCAGATAACTTGGAATTTTCAATGTCAGAATTGCACATGTCAGCTTGCACAGTATTTAGTGCAGGCTTATTTTTTTTTTTTCACCGCTTTTTTCATGAAATTATGATCATTAAATAAATCCTTTTATGTTAAGGAAAATTGGCCAATATTAGTTTTTTTTATCAAAATAAAGGAAAACTAATAGGAATAGGAATAGGAGTAGAAAAACTATTGAATAGAATTTTTAATAGTTAATTATTTATTTGTTGCGTTTTGCCTACAACTTTGCTATTTAATCACTTGAGTTTCAAACTTTTAGGATGGTTTTTTATTTGGGAACTGTTCAAGATATTTATTTGAAAATAAGTTGTGAAGATGTGGTCTATTTTGACGCTCTATTACAAATTATTTTTTATGGTCTATTTACAAATTTGTGTAAGAATCCCAATGATAAGCTCAAATACTTTTCATAATTATTCCGATTAAATAAACACATAATAATTTTATTTACAGTTAAATATTCTAAAAACCACATCCCAAGTGTCATGTCACCTTAATTCTTAATCATCGCCAACATTTATCGTATTACATAAATGCATTGTTTACAAATACCAGAAGCTTTGATCTGAAGTCAATCGCCAATGAAACCACAGATACTAGTATGTAGCAGATTCAATGCTATCTAGATTGCTCTGCTTAAGGGCCTTTACAATTTGCAGCACTACCATTACAAATTGTAATTCCTAACTGAAAACCATCCTATTCTGGAAAACCTAAGGAGCCATCTACCAGGTTCAATACATAGATGCGAAAATACATAATAGTTATGAGTTTTGCATACTTTTTAAATTTCAATGATATATTACTTTTCTGCAGACATTATTGACTAATGCGGGCTTCAACAGTCTGTCAGGCGACCATGATGAAAGAACATTATCTTTAGAGAGGATTTTTAAGGGTACTTACATTGAATTTACGTGTTGTGTGGGAGAAAAACGGGAAATACACACCTAACAGTCAATGTCGATTCAAAATGCTTACACTTCTTGCCACAATTGCTATCGAATCTCTTTGGTTTTGAAAACAACAGATGCTGCTATTAGATTCATGTCTGAGTTTTCTGAGAGAGGATTTTTGTAAGGATACTTACATCGAATTTGTGTGTTGTATGAGAGAAAAAAGGAAAAATTCCCACCAGGCAGTCAATGTCGATGCAAGACGCGTATATTCCTTGCCACAATTGCTATCGAATCTCTTTGGGTTTTTTTTAAACAGCAGTTGCTGCCTTTGGATTCGAATCTGCCCTTTCAGAGAGCCGAGAGAGAATTCTTGAGGGCACTGACAATGAACGTGAGTGCTGTATGAGACAAAACGGGAAAATTCCCCCAAGCAATCAATGTCGATGCTCCTTGTCACAATTATTATCGAGTCTCTTTGATTTTTTTTTGAAAACAGCAGAAGCTGCTAGTGTATTCGAGCCTGAGCTTTCTGAAAGCTGAGAGAGGATTTTTAAGGATATTTACATCGAATTTGTGTGTTGTATGAGAGAAAAATGCAAAAATTCCCACCGGGCAATCAATGTTGATGCGAGAGGATTATACTCCTTGCCACAATTGCTATCAAATCCGTTTGTTTTTTGAAAGCAACAAATATTGCTAAAGGATTCTTGTCTGAGTTTGCTACACCCCTAACCACTAAGCAAAGAATGGATCCTTTTCTCGGTCGTGAGGCAAAAATTAGGGTTTTTCAGAGTATTATTTTTATATTTAATCCTGTTTACAGCTGTAGGAGGATTATTATCTTTAAAAAAAAAACTTCGTTAATTAAAAAAAAAACTGCTTTTCTATCTTACATACTTCTAAAGTGGGGCCTGTATGGCCGAGTGGCTAGCACTCTGGTGCTCGGTACAGCAGGTTTCGGGCACCGGAGGTGCCATGGATGCTTGCAGTGGTGCGGAATCCACGTTAAACCGTAGATCACCACGTTAAACCAGTCTAACAGGATCGTAAAGCGTTACGGGGTATTGTTACACCGCGTTCGTAGCTTATCTTCAAGCTGCACGCACCTCCTGGACAGTTCTAAGTGAATAACGTCGGCGCAGCGTTTGCCTTAAGGCATCCAAGACAACTGTCTAAGTGTTTGCCAGCTGCATTAGGAAAAAAAAAAAATACATCTAAAGTTCTCTTATACGTGCAAGGCAGATTTCAAAATTCCATCGTACAATTTTCGCTAAACAAATTTACATATTCTTTTATTTATTCGTGAAAGATAATTACGTGATTATCATTTACAACTAGATGACCTTTACTAAAATTCCAGCCATGTCCAATTTTGGCGTAATTCAAATGACGTAATGAGTCCCACACGCGTTTCGTCCTCTGTTTATTTCTTCAACAAAACCGATAAGGACGCGCGAGGTGATAGAGTCCGCTTTGCCGAGATTAGAGAAATAGAGCACTCCTCACACGTACTCACACGCTGCGAGCTTCTGCAAAACAAATGCGATAGATTTTGAATGCAGATATCCTAATGCGTTGCTCAAGATTCTAAATAAACAAAAAAGATACGCGCAATAAACGTGATGTGTGTTGTTCTGTTTAATTTATACAAATAGTCTCTTCCGGGCTTATTTTTTCTTTTACGCAAATAAGTTTTCGAAATAGAGAAAAATAAAATATTACAGAATAAGCATTTATCCCGTTGTAACTAGTCAATGAGTTTCTTTCTGAATTAATGTTCGAATCTGCGATTTAAAAAAAATGACAATTTTTTCTCATAGCTTGATTTAAAAATCGAAAAGTGTTAAGTTGATATGAAATTTTTGGTGTTTTATCTGTGAAGGGAAACGACAAATCTGTAGACCAGGGGTGGCCAACCCGCGAGCTTCCCAACCCGAGACCGGATTCATGCTGCCAGCATGGATATTTTTCCGGCCCGAGAGATTTATCACACTTTTACACAATGTATTCATTTTTATAATGGCTAAAGTAGTGAAAACCAATGTATTAATAAAATACATTATGTGTGCTTCCTTATATTCAAAAATTAACTAATTTCTAAATTATGAGAAAATATTAACTTTGATTTTAAAATAATATTCTTGCGAATGAATGATAATTATTACATGTTTTATTTATGAGTTTGCAGTATAATTAAATTATATTCTGCGAATGAATGACGCACGCATCTTGGAACATCTAATATATATCTAATATATATACAATATATATATACATCTATAATATGTAATGTTTCACTCACTGTGGCGCTTATGGTTCAACTTACACCTGCTAAGCGTTTTTTTCGAAAATGAAATTGAAAATACAAAACATGCTCAAAAAACGGACGTTAACTTCCAGCACCAATTATGATGTGCCAATACCCAAATTGAGATCGTTTTGCAAAAAGCTAAGTGAAAGAGTGGAGAAACACATATCGCACTCGTAAAATGAATATTTTTTAATGATTTCATTTTTTTTTATTTCGTTTATATTTGTATATTTTTTTATGTTTCATTTTGAGTGTTCTATATTTCTTTACAATGTGCGTTTAGTATCATTATTATTATATTATCTATATTTACTTGTAAGAATAATAGTAAACAAAAATAATAACTCATCCTGTTTCAATTTTTTACTCCAAAAAAAAAATGTTTATAGTGGGTCAAATCTAATATAGGGATATGTAATTTTATATGCGGCCCGCGAAGTTACGATACATTTCCAAAGTGACCCACCCGCAAGATCATTTGGGTTGGCCACCCTTGCTGTAGACAGTGGTTCTCAAAAGGTGAGTGGCCTAGAAAATTTCCAAGGGTGCCCAGTGGTATTCCAGAGAGATATTTTCCCGTTCAAAGACAGCTTTCATTATAAACTAATCTTTCTGAGTGTTTTTTTTTTTTTTTTTTTTTTTTTTTTTTTTAATGCGCCTGACTTCAAAGTGTTTGAGAACCAATGCTGTAGACAGTAGATCATTTTTTAGTAGCTATGATAAAATAAAGATGTAGACAATGTGAAGAAATAAAGATACAAAAACCTCTTCTTTTCAAAAACCTTAACATCTTTCGGAAGATAGGTCTAAAAGCAAATATAATATTTAAATTTAAATTTAATAGTTTTTTTTAATTTTTATGAGCTTTTTATGCATACTTTTTATTTTAACTTAATTTCTTTGATTTCATGTGATATTGAAATATTACAAATCTGCTGATTTTCAACACACTTTTGCGTCTTTTTGTGCAGTTTTTCACATGCCTTTCACAGGAATATACGTAATAACGCCTGTTTGGTCTTCCGGATTTCCCGACCTGCAATTAACTGATTCATTTATTAATCATATATAAAGCTTGAGTTCCATATTTTTTCATGAAAACAACTACTTTTCCTTTTCTATAATTGCTAACTGAACATTTCTATTTATGAATTCTCTCCGCTTCTTCAATCGCGGCCGCGCCCTGGTGGCTAAGTGGTTAGCGCTCTGGCCTTTGGTACCACAGGCTTCAGGTGCGAATCCTGGAGGTAGCATGGGTGTTTATGAATAATTCGAAATCCACGTTAAATTGTCTGTTTAGCCCTCGTGTGCACAAAATGACTGTAGAGTGACAAACCAAAATAAATCTTAAATCAATAACGGCCTGATGGCCAATTCGTGATACCAATGGCTAGCGCTCTGGTTCGAATCCTGGCAGTAGCATGGAGGTGTGTTATTGGTTCGGAATCCACGTTAAATTGTAAGTCTTGGTCTAATTAGCCTAAAGTGTGCAAAAAGTACCGTAGAGCAATAAACCAAACCGCGTCTTCAATTTCCAGGCTCAGTAAAATACTAACCAAAACATTTTTAATTATTTATTATTTTATTTCATTCATTATGACTGCCAGACTGCAGACTGATATCTTCTCAAAGATATCTGATCTATTGATGTATGGTGTAATTATTTTATAATTTCTTTATTTCCAAAATTAAAAAAATTATCAGATGTATGATTACTAACAAACATGTAATTATAAAAGGAAAATGATAATTTCATTTAATTAAATGCATGTTTTTTTTTTTTTAATTCAAACTTTTCTATTTTTTCAAATGTACATGGATGTCCTGAAAAAGGCTGGCAGTTTTCAAAAAGAAATAACAGGAAAAAAAGTATTAATTGAATCAAATTCATGAAACAAAGCGTGTATTAAATATGACTAAACAATTAGAATAAAGAATAATTACCTTTATTAAACGATAAAGTATTATATTATTTATAAATTACAGAGATTATAATGAATTTATATATTCATTTTAAATTCATTTTATAAAGGATTTATAACCTGTCGCATAAATTCGCTGCAAGAGTTATTTTTTTTTATTGATCTTAACCACTTTTTTTTTTAACCAAATCATCACTCTTTTTTTTTTTCAGAACGGCCTGTAAATCTCAGTTGTAGTTTTCCATTTACATGTCATTTGAAGATAAATATTATTGCACATTTTTCAAAATCTTTTTTGAACTGAAGGCAAAAAATAAAGAAAAGGGATATTAAGGTCTGAGTGATGTCATCCTTCATTCCAAACAAATGACTTCATTTCTCATCATGGCAAATTCTTGGAAGGAAGAACAAGAAAAGAAAAGAGAAAAAGAATTCCAGAAGCATCTTCCTGGCAAGGGCCACTGCTCTGGGATCAATTTCATCCGGCTGTGGGTTGCGCATGCGCGCCTCCTGCAATGTCAAGGTCAGGGCTGAGGGGTGTCGCAGGACAGAGGGGTGCAGCGACACGCGCCTTCGATCGGGGCTGTCTGAGTTTCGGAAAGAGGGTCGTGTGCCAGATTCAAAGAACGAAATTCTCAAAATTCTCTGCATTCAAACGATTTTTTCATTCGTCCCCCAAATAAGAACATTATTAATTCTATTTTGTACATCAAATTAATTAAATGCTATACCCATTATTTAATATTATTTATAACTATACCTATCGCCATTATTTAACGTTATTTATAACTATTGCATATAACCATTATTTAATATTATTTATAACTATACCTATAACCATTATTTAACATTATTTATAACTATTATATATAACCATTACTAAACATTATTTATAACTATTACCTATAACCATTATTTAATATTATTTATAACTATATCTATAACCCTTATTTAACATTAGATATAACTATTACATATAACCATTACTTAACATTATTTATAACTATTACCTATAATCATTATTTAACATCATTCCATTTATTTATAATTAAAAACCTTATTATTCTAGGCAGCCCATGCATCGTCAAGTATTGCATCGATTTTCCAATTTTTTAATATTTTAACACCCTCCCCCTGATAAAGAAAATAAAAGTTTCACCGCTTTTTTTTTTATTTATTTTTTTTTTTACAGGTCACATCCATTTACTTTCAACAAATATAAATTGCGTTGTTTAATAAGTTCATGTTTTATCAAGTAATGCATACAAATAGATTTTTTTCATTAAAAGTTTTGAGTTCATACCTAAGAAATCACTGAAAAACCTTGTTATTTATCAATGCTGGTACTGAAATGAAACAATATTCCTCCTGATAAAAAAAAAATGTAAACATAGGAATTCATAATCTGACATAAACAAATGAAGAAAGAGCATGCATCTTTTCCATTTTTTTTTTTTTTTTTTTTTTTGAGTTTACTTATTTGCAAAAATATATCTGTCCTATATATATCTGCAAAAATACACTCATGTCCATAAATTAAGGATAATGAAGTTCAGGCAAATAAAAGACACAGGCGCAAAACAAATTTGATTTATTTGTAAAGCCTATTTATTAAACAAAAGGTAAAGAGCAAAAAGATGCTATATGTTTGACATAATTAATAAAAATTGCGATTTTGACTCCCTGGAGCAAATTTCAAAAAAAGAACCTATTTACAAAAAACAGTATAACATGGTTAGTATGATGGTTAATATGGAGTATGTCTCCCGGACGATGCAATACAGGCCTTACAACGCCTAGGCATGCTGAGTATCAAATTATCAATCTGATCTTGGGGAATATTACACCACTCATCAAGCAATGCCCTCCGAAGTTCCGGTTGACAGGTGGGAGGGGGTTGGCGGGCTGCAATTCGTCGGCCAAGCATATCCCACACATGATCTATTGATTCAAGTCCGGTGAGTATGCTGGCCAATCCATACGGGAGATATCCTCCAATTGAAAGCATTCATCTACAATGTTTGCACGGTGAGGACGGGCGTTGTCATCCATAAACAGAAATTCAGCACTCATGGCGCCCCGAAACAAACGTACATGTTGTTCCAGAATGACATCCCGATAGATGTGGCCTGTCATCGTTACACTCTGAACATGCAAGTCAGTTCTGGTACCAAGAATAATTCCTCCCAAACGAGCCATCCTGCACCACCGTAACGGTGTCGTTCAATGGTGTTCTCTTGGTGGTAACGGGTACCTGGCGCTCTCCATATGAAAGTCCGGCGAGAATCAGACAGCAAACTAAACCTGGACTCGTCGGAAAACATCACACCAGACCACTGTTGCGGTGTCCACAATGCATGCTCTCTACTCCAGGTTAATCGCAGGCGACAGTGAGTTGCGGTAAGTGGAACACATCTACGAGCATATAGACCAATGTGCCCTAAGCGTCTGTACACGGTCTGCCTTGAAACTGTCGTACCGGTAGTTGAAGAGAGCTGACGAGACAGGTCTGATGCAGTGCTCCTTCTGTTGCTTTTGGCAGTAACTGCTAAATACCGGTCCTCATTCGGCGTTGTAACTCGGGGGCGACCTGTGCTGTAACATCTACTCACATTACCATCATCTTGGAATCGTTGCCAAAGCCTGGAGATGACACTCTGGGTGATTGCAAGTTCCTCGGATACTTCCAGCTGGGTACGTCCACATTCCAGTCGTCCGATAATTCTACCACGTAAAAAAATCATCCAAATTTCCTTTTTGCCATAACTATGCGGTTATTGCACTGAAAGGCTTTGTGAACAATTTTTACTTTTTGCCAATTCCTTATAATATATCTGGTGGTTTCCTGTAATTTGCATATTCTTCTTCAAGATGTGTGATAATTCTACAGGTGAAATTTTTGTTTTTAAAAATTATGAATTATCCTTAATTTATGGACATGAGTGTATATCTGCTTATATATTGAGGCAATTTTCAGTTTTTATTACATTTATTCTGTTTTTCTTTTTAAGGTAGAGTTATATTTACCTATTTTAGTAATATACCGTGTCAAGCTTCATCAATGACAAGATGGCGCCAGTTATTTGTTAATACCTGACGCCATCTGGTGATGTAAAAATAAGTAAAAAAAATTATTTTGCATTATTTAATTTGTAACATTTGACTTTTATCCCTGCCATGCTGATCAATCACATTTGGAAAATAATGTAAATAATGAAATATATGTGTCCTTTTACATCAACGTCCATTAAAATTTCCGAAGCAATTTTAAATAAATTTAATTTTTAATGAAGTGTCAAAAAAAGGCCAATAAGTCGTTATCTTTCGTTATTGTTACTAGAACAATTTTTTTTTTTTTTTAGATATTTTGTTTTTCAGAAATGATTTAATTTCTTAATTAAAGAAAAAATATACATCTTCTCAGTTTGTCTTTTGAGTTTACTTATATATCTGTCCTCTTAAAAACAGTTTTCAGTTTTTAATACGTTTTATTCTGTTCTTTTCTTTTTTAGGTAGAATGATGTTTAACGTATTTTAAAAATACACCACTCCACGCTTCATCAATGACCAGGTAGCGCCAATTATTTGTTAATTCCTGGCTCCAACTGGTGGTGTAAAAATCTGGTGGTGGATTTTCTAAAAAGTAAGAAGTTTTTATTTAATTGAAAAAAAATAATATATGAGCATTGTTACTCAATTTTTGGCTACATACCAGATTCAAAAATTATAAATTCAAATTAAAAACTTGGATTTCTAAGTGTTATAACTTTTACGTTTTAGGAAAACTACAGTGCCACTTGGATAAATTCACAAGTGCTGTTATACTATGTGATTCCAAAGCTGCTGTGTTGGTTATCGTATTTGATAATAATCTTTTAACGTAGAACTTTTTGGATTGTCATCTTTCACTTTCATTTCATTTCATTTCATTCTTCACTTTCAGAACTTGAGATCGCTTGAGAAAAATATCACCCTCCAGTGGGTTCCTGTCCACTGTGGGGTTCCAGGTAACGAAAAGGTGGACTACCTGGCTAAGAAGGGTCTTTGATCATACAGAGTACTTCTCGCCCTTTAACCTTCTGTGATATTAAACATCTTCTTAAAAATCAAAAGCCCGTGGCTACTCTATTGTGCCCTAAAATTCTATCAAAGCCCGTAAAAAAAATTCCATCAAAGCCTGCAGTTGCTTGCAGTGAATATGCAGCTTCACTTTTAGCGAGGAACCACGATGGCTGAAGATTGACTAAACCTCAAGACAACTCTTTACGATCATATTAGGCCTGAACCTACGGTATAAAGTGGATTCCAAACCATTACAAACATCCATGGAACAACCGGAACTCAACCCGAAACCTGTGGCATCGACAGCTAGACACTCGTCCATTCATGCCCAATGCACTCTAGAAGCAATATCAGGGTATCGGACTGAGGAATAAGATGGCTTGGATTTTAGGGTGGCCCTCTTACTCGAATCCAATGTAGTGATTTTCTGGTTAATGGATTTATTATACTCACTCCTGGTGTACACGAGAACTTTCGATTCAGCTTGCTTCAAAATGTTATTCTTTGATCCTGAAATCCAGTACGCTAATCAAAAGACCGGTACAGGCTAAAAAAGTCAGTTTTTTTAAGACATTAAACAAATTATTGAGTAATCAGTTGTTGTTGTTTTTTAACTACTTCGAGCGTTGAAACAAACTTACAACAAATTAAATACAAAATTATTTTCTCGGAGTATACATAAACTAACGTCTGCTTTCGTTTCGCTGGTATTCCGACTATTATTAGTTCAGTGTGTAAAGTGCTTTTTGGAAGGGAAGGGAAAACTCTCATCTCCAGAAATTAGTTTTCATCGCCACTCGCTCAATTATGGCAACAGCGTGAAGAGATGTGGCAGAAAATAAAACGGTTCTTGCGAGGAAATCAAAGGCGGATGTTTAGATTTGTTTTGACTATTCTTGGACGCGGTGTTCGTGCGACTTCTCACCCGCGCCATAAATATAAGACGGGAAGTCCTTCTGACAGCATGGAAGGGGGGAAAAAAGCGCTTTCAAGTGCATTTGCATGCTTAGTATATGCACAGACTTCTCAACCTCTGATGTAACACTTATTATATCTTCAAGATGGTGGCGTGATGTATATGAAGTTCGTGGGCGTTCCAACTTCAAGAAAAGACGAGATTTAATTATTTATTTTTCTAGTTTGAAACTTAAAGTGACAACAATAATGTGATTTATTGTAATTAACTCTGTTCCGCTAGGTTTATTTATTTATTGAAACATATATCTCTAAATTTAAGCGTATTTTTAAGCACTGGAATTTTCAGTGGCCAGATTGGACATCGATGTAATTGTAATGTGAAAATTAAAATTCGGTGATTCCTTAATGTAATTTATTTTAGCGTAAACTAACTTGTCTGCAGTATAAGTTCAACAAAAAATGCATAAAATTAGTAACTAATTGCATCCACAAGAAGTATTATTCATCAAATGAATAAGCTTAGAAATCATCAAAATTTAAATTATCTAGACATTAGAAAAATGGTTGACAATAATGTAATGAATAAGACAACAGACTCTGGATAGATCAAATTATGTAAACGATATGAATAACTTATGCTGTAGTCAGAGCAGTCATAACAGTATAAGATTCATTACATGGTGCTTGAATAAATAACACGAAACTACGGAAATGAACATCAAAATGTGGGGATTTTTTCTTGTTTGCTTTGTAAAAGCTTTTCGCCAAAAATAAGGAAAAAATACTAGTTGAGAATAAGGATACTAGAGAGTTTTTTTGCATACCGTATTTTGGACGTCCGTTAGCTTTTTCTCCCCTAGCGCGCATGCTCATAGGAAATATTATTACAGATACGCATGCGCAATTTCCTATGAGCATGCGCGATAGGGAGAAAAAGCTAACGGACGTCCAAAATACGGTATGCAAAAACTCTCTAGTATCTTTATTTTTAAGTGGGTTCTTTTATTTCCATTCACTCACTATTTTCATGCAATCCGTTACTATGGAAAGTTTCTTGTAAATGATGTTATGGTCATGCTGGTATTTTCTGGATGATAGTTTATTTACGTAATTACAATGAAATTTTTTTATTAATTTTGACTAACCAATTCGTGTATTAAAAATCAACAATCACTAATTAACAGGTACATTGCAGTTCAAAATTAAAAGAATTGCCATATTGTGTCTATTTTCTCGAAAAATATTAAACGAAAGATCAAATGCCAATCTCTGGGCAAGAATACGTAAGCATATACATAAGTGTGAATGGTGCGTGTAGATGAACAGGCTTTAACTTGCTGATTTTCGCAAAGTGTTTCATGCAACATTCGGTAAATTACAAGAACAAACCGTTAACACGAGTATTTGATGGACAAGCATCATGTTGGATACGAGCACCATGTCTTTGTCAGTAGTCTTAGACCTCTGACAAAGACACGGAGTCTATACTTACTTCACAGTAGTGAAGTAGTATAAGGAGGAGACCTTGGAACCTTATATTCGCCTTTCCAAGGGTGAAGTCTGATTTCATTTTGATGTATGGCAGTGCGCTTCTACTTAGGACAGACACATCAGGTCAAGCAATTTCTGGAAAATTAGTATGTTATCTGGATGGATGCTCCACCCAAATCTCCAGACCTGAATTAAGTACAGCATATCTTGAATGCTCTTGAAAAAGAGCGTATTACCTATTTTTTCCTTCTTCCGGAACTATTTAGTGCCTGAACACAGAATTGTTGGAGGAATAAATATCCGCTCTATCACAAGAACATCGGAGCAGACCAACTTACCCAGGGACTCATAAAGTTCCCGATTTCCAGTGGGAATCCATGTCGTGAAAACAGAACAACTGTAAGAGAGGATTGTGCCCCATTAACCTTTTTTGTTTCGATATTGCAGGCTTTTTTTTTAGAACTTTCGGGGCTGAGGAATCTCACGCATAATCATAAACGCATCTTGTATAAAAATATTAATAACCTCTATTATTTGTTCAAAATTAGTTTGCGGTCCATCCTTCGAGTTAATTTTAGGAATGAACAAATTATTTTATTTCTTTCATACTTTCGTACTTTTCGTTTCTTTTCGTACTTTTATAATTGATTACTCATATCAATTATAAAAGTCAATTGTATGTATGCCGGTTTTTTCCCTCGCTTTACGTATACTATGTAGTTTTTGTGGCCAATTTATTAGCTTTCAAATAATATCAGTTTCGAAAATAAATTCTAATTTTATTTTATCGAAAAAAAAACCAGAATGAATAGTCTTTTTGAGTTATTTCCCGCACAAAAAAAATCATTTTAGTTTTCCGTTTCCGTCTTAAAATCATATCATAAAATGATATCTATGAATCTTGGTCAATTGCAAAATGTCATTATTTTGTCTTCATTCGTTAAGTCTTTATCTCACATTTTCCATCTAATTTCTGAAACGCCTTAATTTATTCTTAGAGCGAAGCACAGCAATTCTTCACAAATTATTTAATTTCTCTCATTTAAGTAACGAATTTTATATACGGCAGTGTAATTTTTTGTATACTGTGAAATTTTTGTGGAATAATTCATTACTTTTCAAATAACACTAGTTTAAAAATAAAATTCCAATTATATTTTATCGAAAATACCCCAGATACCTAGAAGAGCTTATTTTTTGGATTATATTCTTTACAAAAAATTCGTTTTGCCTATTCCGTTATTAACATCTGCATCTTAATAGTACATTTATACGTACTGAGAGCGTAGACCAGTTTAGGTATCTCGGTACTATCATTTCTAATGGTAATAATGTTTTTGTTGCCATCGTAACTCTCATGGTAGGTGGGAAGAGAGGGACAGCTCTGTTATGATAGAGACCCGTAAGTAGAAATCTGTCTTCTGATCTGTGAACCTGAAGAAAAAAAGTCCGCCTAAAAGCCCATGCCTCTGATTTTTTGGCAGAACTACCCCGCATGTCCATGTCGTATGGAAGAAAACCCCTGAAAAACTCCCACCAGGTAGTCCGACTAAACAGGTAAGATGCTGAACATACCGAATGCCATCAAGTCTCCTCTTTTTTTTTGAAGCAGTGTCTACAACAAAGCCTCCAGTAGATTGAACCTCCTCCCTAATGCTCACCAGCGGCGCACGTTGCCACAGAGCCACGAGTCAGGTATAATAATAATGTTAAATTTGAAATTATGACTAATCTCGACTAATAAATGTTACCATTGTTTAAAGAATTTATTAAAGTCGAAACTCTTAAATCTCAAGACAAAAATTAATATTTATACAACTCTCATCAAGCCTATCATATTGTATGTCCATGAATGTTGGCCATTAACAAAAGCTGACGAAGACAGACTTTTTAAATTTTGAAAAAAATATACTTCTACAAATTTTTTGTTCAGTTAGATAGAATGATATATGGATAATTTTTGTTTAACCATGAAATCTATAGAAAATATAAGCAACCTAATATTTCCAGAATCATCAAATCTTTTAGCACCAGACGGCTTGGGCATATTTTCAGATGTGATAATATGAGCTCTGTTAAAAAGTTGACTTTTGGAAATGTAGAGGGTACCAAGAAAAGAGAAATACTATAGATCTCGCACGAGACGGATAGACTGCGTAAAGGGTGATCTCAAGACATTTAAAATCAATGGTTGGGTGACTGTCTGATCAGATCAGGAAGGAAGCTTTGAGACGACCTTGGCCTATAACAGGCTGTAATGCAAATAAAGATATAAGATAAACATTAAAATAATATTTTCATGAATTTCAATTAATTGTAAAATTTCATTGCTTTATTTTCATAAATTTGGTCATTATTTCGAATTTTCTTTTACATCTCCAGGCACCTGAGTTCGATGTCTTAAAGAAACACAGAGAATAAACTTTCGAATAACAATAACGGAAAAAGAAATATTATTTTTTATTTAATTTATTTACGTAATCTTTAATACATTATCATTAGATCATTATTATTAGATTTTTTTATCGGGAATGATTTATATTTGAAAAAGTATATTCTTTTTTTTTTTTTCCCGTAGCGAGGGGTTTTAGTGGGACAGAATCCTTAAAAATTTATTTATTTTTAAAAAGAATTCATATAGTGGAGAATTATGACTGCCGAAGACCAATAAAGCCAATCAATTATAAAAAAAATATGTTTATCAAAACCAATGGAATAAAAACCTATGAAGATGAAGAGAAATCGGTAAACAACATTTTAAAAGAAAACTGACAGTAAGGAAAGTTCAGCAGAAGTCATCAAGGACTTCAGCTTTTCGAAAATGTAGGTTAAAGAGCGTTTAATCGAACTGAAGGAAAAATTAAGCGAATCTTTTCAGTGTTATTTATGACATAAATTATTTTCTTTCTTTAATTTTATGCTTATATGTAAGATTGCCTGAAAAGGATGCACGGTTTTCGAGGAAAATATATTTGGAAAACGGGAATGGTTAAAAATCAATTTCCATAGAAAATATGCTGCAAGGTATAAATTTTAATATATATTGCCCTCCAAAAGTTAAGGAACAACCGGTTTTTTGCGCCTAATTTGCAAATGAATGAATGTAGAAACACTAAATTTGGATGAGATGTGCACTATGCAGTTATGTATTGACTGCAACAGAGATGTTTACATAAGAAAAATGCAAAAATGATTTTTAACAAAAAAAAAAAAAAAAAATTAATCTCTCTGGGAAAGTCCATTCTTGGAAAAAATTATAATCACAGTTTTATGTGGTAAAATGTCATGGAAACATAACAAAAATGAGTTTTAATAAGGAATATGCCCCTCCTAGCTTGAATACATTGGCGGCATCGTCTTTCCATGCTGTCAATTAAGTTGTCGGTTACCGAAATGGGAAGTGAAGACCAGGCACGGAGTAAACTTTGTTTCAGTTCTCCTAAAGACCTTGAGGAGGACTTAAAGCACCAACCTGTCTGCCAAAGATGCTCTATCGGATTCAGGTCTGAAGATCGAGCTGACCATTCCATTCGCTCCAAACCAAGATCCTCAAGATATTCCTCAACAACTACAACTCGGTGAGGCACGTGTCAAGCATTGCCGGTGAAGCCAATTTACAAGTTCTCGGTGAGATCAGCTTACATCAGTAGGAATATGTACGTGTAATCAGTTGTAGAAAATACGACATTTTAAAAGATATAACGTCCAAATGCTGATATGTGACAGAAATATATGTAAAATATATGAAAGTATGTCATATATAATAAATATATGTCACACATTCTGACGTCTAAGAATATACATGTACAAACGATATTAATTTAAAGACTGCCATTAACCATTCCTTAAAGAAATTATAAAACAATTGAACCCATCTCTAATTGTAATTAATCTCATCTGTGTGTCTCAATCTTCTGTATGCAATACGAATATTACTAGGATGGGTTTTTCATAAATGTTTTTTTTTTTGTTTCAAGCAGCAAGGTGTCTTATTTATAACATCTTTATTTACTATGTTTTAAGATATAGGGAAATATATAAACAAGCACATTTTTTTTTTACTTTAAATTTCTATTTGAGCGCTTATAAAAGGTAGATTTGAGGGAGGTTTTTTTTTTTTTTTGTTTTTTTTTTTTTGTTTTTTTTTAAAAGGAGTGAGAAGGCAAACAAGCTAGGGAACCACTGCATCAAATAAATCAGTTGTACACTTGGTTACCATAAAAATCGAACCAAATATTAAATAAATGCAATATCACACATCAAATACTTTTGCATTTTATTATATTATATTATTTACTTTTCATATATATATAAAGGAATGAAACGTATATAGTATGCGGGCGGATACCCTTAAAACTCATCCCAAAAGGAAATTTGATCCTTTTATCGCCTGTTAGTGGACTGTTCATACACATGAGAGAAACACTCTGGAAAGTTGCAGAAACGGAAGAGGTTAAAAAGTTAAAATGTGTTTCTAACTCATGGACGGAAACGATGGTTGAAAAACCAGGCGACCGTCGTTCCGTTTGGATTACTCACGCTCTTTTTGATGCAAGCAGCTGTTTCACAAAAACAATAACACGCGGAGGACGATCAACAAAAAAAACCGTTTACATTTATTTTTATTCATTTCATCCACAAATGATCGCGCCGCCACGCATGCGTGAACCCGTAGAATTCCGATATTCGAATTAGAATTAATTGCTCGTTCGTCTCAAGGTTCCTTAACGCGCCGTACTCCGCGACCTTGGGCGAATAGCGTGCGCCTATCTGCCGTGACGTCACCCTCCACAAAAGTCATCACGCCACGGAGCGGAACGGAAGCGTATCTTTTTTTGTTTTTCCTGGTAACTTTTCTTTTCTTTTTCCTTCTTTATAATCTTTTGTTATGATAGGATGAGTATGTGGGTTGCGCGTTTGCAGTTCGACTTTTGTAGGTGGGAAGCAGTCGATACGTGAAAAACGTAGCGTTGTATTTGGTGCAGCCAGGGCCGGATTTTCCTATAGGCTAACTAGGCTTCAGCCTAGGGCCTGAAGATCAAGAGAGGCCTATATTGAAATTGTTATCAAAATTAGAATGACACTATTCTAAAAACAGTAACACTAAAACACTGAATCGAAAATAAGGAGACATTCTACACATATGACTCATAAACAAACATAAAAATGTATTGGTTAAGATCAACGCGTTCGGCTCATTGTATCTGTTCGTTTGTATACGATAGATTGCACAAAGTATACATCATACGTTCACTGATTGCTATGGCAAATATTGACGTGCCTTATGCTACTAAAGGTTTGTTCTTGCATAAATAAAGTGCAGATTGAATAGACATAAATAAAGAAAAAAAGCATAATTTTTTTTTATAAAGATTAGTACCCATCACAACATGTTTCATTTAATATATTGAGATATATATCCCAGTAATGATGTATTTTATTATCTCTCATGTAATTTACAAACTTAAAAATAGGAGGTGAAAGGGCCTCCTAAGTGGAATAGCCTAGGGCCTCTTTTCACCTAAATCCGGCCCTGGGTGTAGCAGTGGTAATTTAAGAAGAAAAAGTGTCTTTCAAGATGACAATGAAAACAGATGTCAGTGCATTGCTTTGTTTATGAAAATATACACAATATATTGTTAATAACTTTTTAATAAATAAAGGCTTATGCTTGTAAGTATAGGTGCGTGGGCTTGAATGGCCGAGTATCTGGCGCCAGGTGCCACAGGTTTCGGGTTCGAGTCCCGGCAGTGCCGGGAATGTCTGTTGTGGTTCGGAATCCACTTTAAGCCGTAGTTCTCGGTCTCATATGACTGTAGAGCGTCACGGAGCCAAGAGAGACTTCTGCTCCTTTAATCTCCTTATCATACCCTTTTTTTTTTATATCCCAGACAAGGAAGATTTCTACTTCGTTTACCTTGTCGAGTCTGCAAGAAACCTCTTTAGCTGTTGTTGCTTCTTATCCCACTTGGTAGACAGCAACATCTACATCAAGACCAAGAACCCATGTGGACTCATGGTTGAAGGGGAAAGGGGAGCAACTTCTGTTGTGATGGATCACCGCAGATAGAAGTCTGATTTGGCTCCGTGGCGCTAACTTTTTTACATAGGCCGAACGCTGTACAGCCATATGAGACCGGGACCTACTGCTTAAAGTGGATTCCAAACCACTACAATCATCCATGATATCAAATACCCATGGCAACCGTGGCGCCTGTGTATAGCGTTAGTTACTCGGCCATTCACGCCCACAAACAAGTATAAGTTATACAAGTTATATAAGTATACAAGTTAATTTTGAATATATTTTTTCCTTTATTGAAAATCCATTTAAGTATTCATCACAATATTTCCTCTTCCTTTTCAACGCATTATTTTCTCTTTCCCTTGTGCTTGTAAATCATCAGACTACTTGGAAGTGCTTGCAGCTTTCAATTTGGATTCAATTTCAATGGTACTAACAGCTCTCTTAATATCGTTTATCAACCACTTATCCATTTTGAGACACAAAACGCCGTTAACAGAAAGTCCTTCAAAACATTAAGTTAATAGCTAAACACTCCAAATTAAGCACTAAGATCCGAGTTAGGCCTATTAATACACGTTACTCAACTGGTAACCCAATCGAACATGAAAGTGCTTGTTTGCTTTTCATTACATTATGAATAAACATGTTGATGCCGGAAGCTCTAAGCTTATTTGAAGTAGTTCTTGAAGAACCTTGATTACCTTGAATTGCTTCGAATTTTCGGTTCTTGTGGAAGAAAACCAGGAAATCTTCCACTAGGAAGTCTGACTTTTCAATGCGAGGCACATGTGTACGCTGACATCGTCCCCTACTCTGCCTTTCTGTTTCTGAAAGCAGCATTTTAAAGTATGTCACCAGCAAATGTGAACCTGATGCCCTCTGCATGCTATCTACATGCATCGCCACTGGATCAGCATAATTCTTGCATACCTTAAATTAAGCAAGCTCAGGGTGAATTTCGTACATATATATTAAAAAGAGGCATGCGAACATATGCGTAATCGCTCGATATGGTTCATGGTGATGGTACCCAAATAATCAGTGATTATCAATTACGAAATTAAGCCTTTAATTAAACTTTATTTTCACCTACTCAGGTTGAGATCTCTGTCCTGGAGGTTTGATTTGTAGCTCTACAGTCAATTTTTTTTTTTTTTTTTTTTACACTTTGGGTTAATTAGACCGGGACCTACAGTTTAACGTGGATTCCAAACCACTCACAAACATCCATGCCACCACCAGGATTCGAACCTGAAGTCTGTAGCACCAACGGCCAAAACGCTTGTGTCCTAGAAGCTGACGTTGCCAATGATGTCCACCATCATAAAAATGTGTCGTCCTCAATTATTCACTGTTTTTTCGGTTTCTTCAGCAAATGAATGCTACTTCTTCTTTTAGCCAGTGATAGTACTGATTGCCTCTGCTCTAGCATATTCTAGAATAATAGGGGCTTAGAATCATCACCATATCTTTATAATTTTGATTTTCATTCCAACAGCCAACTTTCCTTTGCAGGCTGAAATATTCCTGCACCTGCATATAAGAAACATTCATTATTTTGTTAGAGATATTTTAATCCACTTTTTGTGTGACTGTGGCGGAAAGAATGGCGATCTTTAGAAACATAAACCACTATGCAATTCCCCCCCCCCAAAAAAATAGCATTGCTAAATTTAAACACATTTTGTATTAACTTTCCATTCTTTTACCTTTTTTATTTTTTATTTAAATAATGAAAATTTTTTTATTGACAAGGAAATATCGAAATTTTATAAGTTTTCTTTCCTGCATATTTTCTATACTAGCAGAGAAACAAGTTTTACAGCGACAATACAATTTGTATAATTTATTATTTAATAAATAAATGTATTTATTGTAATTTTTAGTATTATTAAAATTAATAATATTAAATGAATTTGTGGGAAAAATTGCGTTTTAATAGTTTTCATTCCTTTCTGAAAATAGTGATATTATCAATCCGCGGCTTAGCTCAGTAATGAATGCAATCCAACATGATATCTTTAATTTTTTAAAAAACATTAAAGATATAAGACTATATTTAAACATATTACATTGTTTAAATATAGTTTTGGCTGACATTCTAATTACAGAAAAAATATACAAAAAAAGTACTGAAATCAATTATTTTCTTTATTCAATGTAAATAGAAAATTATAGTTCATATTTTTATTACTAAAAATTTTTTAATGATTAAAACTTATTCACCTCTATGCTAATTAAGAAAAACTATAATGAAATAAAAGTTATTCTGCTACATTTTTTTTTTTATTTAGTATGTTAGATCCGAAATTTTTTTTCTTCAAGCGTGGCTCCAGGAAGCTACTGTGCTGAAGATAAATAATATATTTTGCATAGAATCGACCCGCGTAACTTTAATCTTCCTTTCAAGCAGGAAGAAATGTTCATATCAATCTCCAAATTTTCAAAATGGCAAATTCAGATAGAAAGTTGATGATAAATTCATAGTTACTTGTACCTTTTATAAAAAGAGAAGGAGTTTTTCTCTTTTTCGCAGCATATTAGTACCATATAAGTACCTATCATACCATCATTTATTAGTGTCTTATAGGTTGCATCAAACCGTAGGAGGCTACAAAACTTATAAATAATATATAAATTCCTTTTTTATTATCTATATTATTTCTAAAGCTTTCTCATATCGTTTTTTGTGAAATTAAATAATATTTTAAGCAAATAAAATACACAGGAAGACCATCAATTGACCGTCGTTTTGGGGCATCTGAACCTAAAACTAATAAAACAGACTATATACAGACTGCGAAAGGCGTGAAGATATAAATTCCGTGAAAAACAAATAATATTAAAAGTCGCCAATAGGAGAATTTTTGGCGGTGTCTGAACAGAA
Organism: Caerostris extrusa; assembly: GCA_021605095.1. Classification (NCBI taxonomy): domain Eukaryota; kingdom Metazoa; phylum Arthropoda; class Arachnida; order Araneae; family Araneidae; genus Caerostris; species Caerostris extrusa. Next base: position 32,225 of record BPLR01017649.1, on the reverse strand, counting down.
AACTGTTCAATAATTGTAATAAATGTATGGAAAAACAATTATGCAAAATTTTATTAATATTAGAGTAATAAAATGCGAAATAAAGGCCCTTAACGCATGAAACTTACAGATAATACTCTTTTATTAATCAACATTAGGGTCCTCTGGATTAAATGCAAAACCTTCTATTCATTTTCAATGTGTTAACATTACTTGTGTACAAAATATTGCATCGGGTTTGTCACACCTGTTTTTAATGATCTCTCGAACTGGACTCGTTCATGTCTGGACATGGCTTAAGCGAAAGAGAGACAATTCTTCCAAAAAATTTTCGAGTTAGTGGGATGATATGAATAAATTAGGCCTAGAGCAGTATGATCGTAACTAAGTGTTACTCAGATTGGTAAATAGGTTCCTTTTGAGATCACATGTTGTTCATAGTAAAAATGCAGATATTCATATAATCTGAATTATTTCAATATAGTTTTATTCTAGTACATCCAACAGTTTCCTTTCCGTAGATGTGATATGTGCTACAACTCAAAGGGAAACGGAGCCCCAAAAGACCATAATTCCATAATTCTATAACAAATTTTGAGCATAAGATAAATCCTCTTTAAAAATGATGTTAGTAGTATAAGCACCTCATTATTCATCATTTCAGTAGGATAGCTTTGACCAAAATGGCCTGATGAATAGCACATTGAGTTTTAAAAAAAGGAAAGAGGGCTGAGTTCAAAATCAGCCTCAAGTACAGCAGACTAGAGAATTTTTGTATGTTTGCCAGGATGAGCACGATATATCTGTAGGCCAGACTGTTCTTCTTATAGTTCTAGCCTGTGGTAAGGAGGTGCAATTCTCACATATTCCACCCTTTTAGGTGTTCGTTCCAAATAGTGGAAACAAAATGAGGATATAGTACATCAGGCTTCATGTGTTTCACTGTAAGTAAGGCTGAATCTAATGCACATCGCTTGATTTTAGTGGCGAATAACCCTAGAGGAAAATGCCCAAAATTTGCAATATCATTTTGGCAACATCAATATGAGCAACATTATTTTGCATAATAAATCAAATACGTTAAGCAGTTTAAGCAACAAAAAATAATAAAAACTGCTTATCTGCTAAAAATAAACAATTTTTTTGCATATTTAGTAGGAATTTCTTGGCAATATATTGTTGATATATATATATATATATATATATTTAATACATAAAAACAAATTTACAATTTCTATTTTTTTGTACTATTTCTTTTGTATAACACGAATTTGTAGAAAAGGTATTTTTCATGAACAATACAAAATTATTAAAAAAAATTTACAGATTAATAATAATAAATAAATTTCATTTTTTAAGCATTTTAGGAATTATAAGTATAAAAAATATGTTTACAAAAAATATTTGCATTGCTAAAGGTTTAGATCATGAATTATATTAATTTGTGACTCATCGATATTAAAAATATATTGTTGTTGTTTTTAAAAAGTACTTGACTGGCATTTTTACTTAAATAAAAAGATTGCCGACAGTTGTGGAACATTTTTGTTAAATTCTTTTTTTGACATTTTTATTTTGTAATTGTTTATATAGTTTTATATTGATAAGTGTAGTGGTATATAGCAGAAAAATATTAAATTAACATTACCATTCCTACGAATACTATGCTATTCTTTCAAATTAACCTAAGATTGAAAATTTTAAAATAGGTTTAATTGCCATGATGCCGTAAAAATTCTATTCAAAAGTCAGATTATTTCCTACCACTGCACAAAAAACATCTAGAAACGTAAAGTTTAAATTTAGAGATACTAACAAACTTCATAATCTTCCATCGATGAACCATCCTAATTGTTACAATTCCTTTACCTTTGTTTATTCGAGATAAATAAAAGCAATGACTCTTCAATTTACGACGATACAATATAGATTGATAAAAGCTATTGCGTTGTACAATGCATCAAAAATAACCTGTACACAAAAACTATCTGATTTTTAATCAGTCACAATCATTGCTTTTAGAAAGTACAAACCTCTCCCTGTTTTCAAGAGATTGCGTAACAGCAACATGAAGAAATGTTAAGACTCCTTATGCAGATCTTGCTTACAATTTTATTACCGTGATAGCAAACATGAAGAAGAGAAATGAATGCTTATACAGAATCTGCCTCCAATTTTATTGATCTAATAAGAACATAAAGAAATATAATGAATCTTCATGAAGATCCTGCCTCCAATTTTATTACCGTGATAGCAAACATGAAGAAGAGAAATGAATGCTTATACAGAATCTGCCTCCAATTTTATTGATCTAATAAGAACATGAAGAAATATAATGAATCTTCATGAAGATCCTGCCTCCAATTTTATTACCGTGATAGCAAACATGAAGAAGAGAAATGAATGCTTATACAGAATCTGCCTCCAATTTTATTGATCTAATAAGAACATGAAGAAATATAATGAATCTTCATGAAGATCCTGCCTCCAATTTTATTACCGTGATAGCAAACATGAAGAAATGCAAGTATGCTTATTATGCAAGCCTGCTTATATAGGTTCTGTCCCTCAGATTTATTACACTGATACCAACATGAAAAAGTGGAATGAATCCTTGCATAGATTCTGCCACAAATTTTATTAACCTACCAGCAACATGAATGCTTATACAGAATCTGCCTCTAATTTTATTAACCTACTAAGTACATGAAAAAATGCAAGGAATCCTCATAAATAGTCTGCTTCCAATTTTATTTGCCTAATAGCAACATGAAAAAATGCAAATGAATGCTTACATAGAATCTGCCTCCAGATTTATTACCGTAACAGCAACATGAAGTGCCATGAATTGTTCTACATTATCTGCCTGCAGTTATTACCTTTTACTCCTCTTTTCCGCAGAAAAGGAAAATTCCTTGAACCGTCTTCCTCATTAAATAATATAACAAAACTTTTGGTTTATTCAGCAAATTTTATGATAGCAATGTACACATTTTTTCCAAAAAATTAAGAAAATATTGTAGCTGTTCGATAGCTCCACTCACACAAATAAAGACTCAAATAAAAAATGGACTGTAGTATTTTTTTTCCTTTATTTAGGCAGCCATCGCACTCGAGGATAGACTGACCTCTCTCTTTCGTTACACTTATTCAACTCGTTTATTTAGGCAGCCATCACACTCGAGGATGGACTGACCACACAACCACTCTCTTCGGTTACACTTATTGAACTCCCCTCTCTTACATTCCTTTCTCTTTCTCCCGTCATCTCACCCCTACCAGACACCCCCACAGACAGGATGTTTACTGGACATAGGGCGTTGACTTCCCCAGGCACGGGGACCTGGGTTTCAGGCAACAGTAGCTATTAAGCTTTTATTAAAGTTTTCTTGATTTTTAAATTCAATGGATTTTAAAATCCAGCCCCAATATTTAATCAAGTAGGGATTTACAAATTATGAGCAAAGGGAAAACAACAGGCCTGTATTCGGTCTTGAAAACACCCAAATTAGATGCATTACAGAAAACACAGTATCCGAATTCAATGTATGATCAGCTTCAATATGGAGTGAGAGAACAGCTATGCACACAAGACAGCAACGCTCCATGCTCAAAATGAGAGTGTTTATTAACTCATTTGGAATCAACGGCAGCTACTGTTCGAAAATCATAAAAGCTTAAGTGAAGCCATATGTCTCACACTAGAGTACCTCAAACATACCAAATAACATAATAAGTAAATTAGAGGGCAAATGTGAACTAAGAGAAAATGTCTTCTACGCATTGACACGAACATTTTCTTTAAGGAAGTACTTTAAGCAGCATAATGAAACAGCTGTTTTCAGAAAGTTATCAACAAATTAGTATATCTTCATGAGTCAAAATATCAGTATATTCTGTCTGATTAAAATATATTAAAATAAGTCTTCCATTATGGCATCAACAAATTAATTAAATAATTTTTATTAAGATTATTATTAACGATACATTTATAAAATTGTTTTTTTTTAAATACAACTTTTACTTCATTCAATTCCTTCTATTAACTCACACTCTCCCTATATATATATATCTTGTTCAAATTTTCAATCGTTCATAAAATACTTTTTTATTTCTCCACTCAAGTTAAGACACATTTTTTTGAACCTGCAGTGGCTGACACTTGATGTTAATACAGCTTTTTCAAATATTAATTCATTCATTAAACTTAATTAATTAATTTTAGTTTTTTTACATTTAAGTTGCATGTATCTACCAATAGATGGCGCCAGATAAACTTAAAAAAAATGAATGAAAATTATTTATAAAGGACCTTCTGCAACATAGTGAAAAAAAAAAAGTAGGCCAGTAATATAAAATTTTTTTTATATATATATTACTTATTTTTAAGAAGGTTCAAGGATGAAAAACAAGATTCTTTCAACAGCTCAAAGATTATAACGATTCAGTTTCGAATAATCTCTGTTTCAAAATCGCAAAATATAAAAACAAAGTCAAAGAACAGAGTTGAAATATATATAAAAAAAAAAGAAGAGCCTGTCAAAGGGCAATTCCCGAAACGCACTTTTGTAAGTGAACAAAAAGGCAGCAGACGGTCTGGCCATGTGCATCTGCAAAACCCAGACACTGAGAAGCCAGAGAGTGCGTGGGAGTAGCAATGTTGCAATCATTGGACAGTTTTACTTGGGGGAAAAAAAGAAGAACATTTTCTTCGCCATTCTGGAATTTGAGAGTTTGAAACGATAGAGATATGAAAAATGATTCACTAACATAATTGACTTGTTTTGACATCGTCATTCATTGAATTTTCAGACTATATTAGCGAGATTCAAAACATGGCAAATAACGCTGAAATAATGCTAAAACCATGTCTATGTTGGAGGTGGAAACAATAAATCCATATACTAGATAATGATATGCTAGAAGAGGTGGAGATAACAGTGCGAATTTTTATCCATAGATGCCATCTTGACGATGTTCTTCCAAATTATGGTGGCAAAGTGTGCCAGCCTGGGTATCCGTCCACCTGTATCTATATCAGATGTTGGAACAGCAAATTTTTAATCTAGAAAGTCGTTCTGTTAGGTTTGGCCATGTTATTGTGAACTCTATTCACAAATGTCACCTTAGGGATATTCCTTTCAAATTGTGGTATTAAAGTATGGATTCAGGGTAGCAAACCCCAATGGTGTACCTCTATATCTATACCGCAGGTAGGCAGATCTCCATATACCAGAAAGTTGTTATTTTAGTTTAGAGATGGAGGGGATGAAGTTGCGAAATACCATCTATAGATGTCACCTTTGGGAGTGTTCCTTCTGGATTATGGTAGTAAAGTCTGTGCCTGGTGTAGGAACACCCCTGTATTGATGCCAGATATGGGAATGTAAAATCCGTAAGCTAGAAATTCGATCTGTTTTTTAAGATTAAGAAGGTGCAAAATCTAATCCATAGATGCCACATTGCTGATGTTCCTTGCAAATTGTGTGATAAAGTATAGCAAGTTTTCCATGATGTACTTTTAGATAATGCTGATTATTTTATATCTCCACCATTCTAATGGCGTATGATCTCAATAAGCTATTAGAACGGCAGAAGTATAGCAGATGTCAAAATGTCAGGTAATAACAACATCTTACGAGCTATTATAAAGAAAAAAATAAAACTTTAATAACTTAACCTTTTAAACCTTATTAACTTTAAAAATTATTAAAACCTTCATACTTTTCCAACTTTCTTAAGAAACCTATTATATGGAAATAAGTGTTTTCTTATAGAGATTTGAATTGTCTTATACTTTCTTTATTCTTCAATTTCAGAGATATCAGTGGTCTTATACTTTGTTAATTCTCAGGGATATTTGTACCTTCTTTATTCACTCTGACATCAAAAGTCGTTTCATACACTCTCCATTATCAGAGGCATTAATGATCCAATAAATGACTAGTGGATATTTAGTCTTTCGCCACGTGTTTGTAGCCAGCGGTCTTTGTGACAATTCATCAGTGCAGAACTTTTGCTGGATTTTGAAAGATAATATTTTTTATGCATCTTCACAAAAAGAAATCTAAGGCAATCAAGTTAATGGAAACTTGCTGTTCCTTTTATCTATTTCCATTAATTTGTATACCAAGCTTTAGCAATTTTTTATGACTAACTTTGATGCCAAGGCACTTCCAATGAACTCAATGAAAAACTATTGTTGCCAGAATTTTCCCTGTACTGTCACAAAATATTTAAATGCTGCAAACCTGCACTGCTGTTGTATCACGAACAACTTTCCTGGCGAATGATTCACGAATCTGTCAAAAGAAATACTATTTCGGTGAGTTACAGACAGGAAACTGTATCTTTATCAAAAGAAAAAGAAATTAAATCCACTCGATTACCTACCACATTATCTACAGTTTATATATCACTTCCTCCTCCTACATGTTTCTTGAAATGACCTACAACACATTTTTTTATCTACATTGTTCTGTAAGACATCAGAACAAAAGACACATCCTCACATTTGAAAGTCCACCACGTGCTAGCACTTGCTTTCTTATCGCCTCGAATCAAGGCCTCTGCATCCTTTCTCAACGAAAATCCATGGCACATTTCGAAACCATGGCTTTTGAACTCCAGCCGCCCATATGGCCTTGAGATATATCTGTGAATTTTTAGATAGAACCATGAACCCAAACTTTACACCTAAAGATGTCAAAAACCACAAACAAAGCTCGCGTTATCACCACCGACAAACAGCTGTTGCCTTTTTTGTAAGCATCATCGACCAGATTAGGGTTTGAGTGTGTATTCGAGTCGAAGTCCTCACTAATCAGTTCCAAGTTGCGAAAGTCCTCCTCTTCTTCCGCTGTACAGTTACGGTTTACAGTTGCTAAGAATCATGGACTGATTTAGGGCTGGGCAGATAGAGTTTTTGCCTCTCGTGGTGTCCCGCGTGAGTTGATAGTGGTTATCAGTTGGTGGGGATTGTTCAGTTAAGTCGTCATCTATTCCGAAGTCAGCAAGTTTGGATTTTAATCTCTGGGAGACAAAGGTAAAAGGAGATAGTACGCATAGCACTCTGTCAATTGAAGATAAGAGTTATGCCTTGTAAAACTAATACGTTTTTATGGTATATAAGTAACCTAAATAAAAATTTAATGATGAAATATGAGTTTTTCAGAGGCAATTGAACTATTTGCTTATAAATCTGGCATTTGATTGGCATCTTATAATGACGAAAACTCGCTATTTGGGCCAATTTTGTTCCTTGTGACGATAGAAATGATGACGAGATATAGAACATAATAAATTTTGAGTTAATATGGAGGTCTTTTCAGAGGAATTGCCACACATTTGCTTGTGTATTAGAATAATAAAGAAGTCGATATAGAAGAATAATAGAGAGTCGATTGTTGATGGAATCTGTCACAATTACCACACAATCTTTGTGTTTTACAACGTCATAACTAATGGTAACCCATATGTGTAGGCTATTCTATCATCATCATAACTGGCTCGACAGCCCGTTGTGTGCCTTGGCCTTCTTTAAAAGATCCAGCCAGGCTGTTTTTCTCTTGGCCGTGGACCTCCAGTTTTTGATCTTAATAACATTAAAATCAGAGTCTAAACAATCGACCCGTCTCTTTTTCGGTCTTCCCATTGGTCGTTGTCCAAAAGGGGTTACATTGAAAAGCTTCAAAGCAGATCTATCACTTTCCATTCTCATGAGTTGACCGGCCCATCTCATTCTGTTCAGTTTAACAAATTTTAGAATGTCAATATCCGTAAAAAGTTTGTAAAGTTCAAAATTGTATCTTCTTCGTCAATTTCCATTGTCATTGATACCACCAAAATAGTTCGTGCAGCACTTTTCTTTCAAAGATTGCCAACATTCTCTCTTCTCTTGCTGTTAGTGACCATGTTTCAGATGCATATGTTAATACTGGTCGTATGAGAGTTTTGTACAGGCTATTCTATACAAATGCGAAATATTTGAATTTAATGATGGTGAAATAGCGTTCGTTTTTGTTAATTTAAGCATTTTATAACATCCATTGGGGGGGAAAAAGTGTCCCCAACTCAAGGATGACCACATTCTTAACTCAAACACAAAACTTCTTTATTTACATAGCATCTTCTAGTCTATCTACGCCTCCGCTCACTTGCTTACACAGTCTTCTCTTATCCAAACACAGTTGGCAACTCACTCTCTTAACTCTGTACTATTCATGGTTACAGTTACACTATGTGTACATTTGTATTTACATTACGCTCGCTGCAATAGGCTTAAAACATTACAAAAGTTTCGACATCCGTTGAGCCTTGGAATGAGATGGTAAATAGTTCATTGGGTGTTTTGCAGGACTACACTTTCTTACAACATCGGTATGCATTCGCATTCGTAACGCAAGAAAAAAAGAATTAAACAGGTATTAAATTGAGACAGATTTGAATTATGTGATATTTTTTGGGGGGGATGTTGTATTTATACATTTGCGGGTTTTCTGTTAGAGTTTTCACTTATGGCGTTTCTATAGTTGCGTAAATTTGTTAATGCCTCTTTTTTTTATCGTCTTTAGAGGGTAATCCGTGCGAAATACTTTTTCTACAAAGAGAGAATTACAGATCCGAATTCAATGACTATCATCTTGAATTTCTTTTCATAAAAATTAATTTTTAAAAACTAGCAAACTTTATCAATAGAACAATTAATTAAACTAGCAAACATAATTTTCAGAGAAAGACACAACTCTGCAAGTTTTGCGAATTATTATTACAGTATCAATTTTTTTTAATAATTACTAGTTTATGTAGACAATGACTTTAATTTTTTTTTTTCCGAAGTAAAATATATATATTAAATTATTTTTGTGTTATTAAGTCAATGTACACTGCTAGATGCAATGTCTATCCGGAAAATAGCATCAGCTAAACATATTTATGTTTAGGGACTGTTTATGGGTCAGATTTCTCCAGCGGTCAATAATGTGAAAACCCTAGTCTAATCCTCATTCACAAAAATCCTAACTGCTAACTCCCTGGCACTACAGTCCTTGTTGGATCATGGCAATCCGCCTTCTAGCAGATTCCGAGAAACGGAAAGAAATATGAGTAACAGTTTGTTTTTAAGATAAAATGCCACATGAATATAATCATAGGAAACAGAACATATTCTCTATTCTAGTACGATAATCCATTTCTCAGTGACCATCTCTTTCATATGTTGGTGTTCTCCTGAAAATATAAGCAAAAGCATCCCACATATGTTCTATAGGATTTAAAACAAGGACGTATTCTAGTAATATCTTCCTTTCCAGAAACTACCCGAGAGACATGTGTGGCCTGGCGTTATCGTTCTTAAAAATGTAGTCTGCATCAATGGCACCCTGGAACGGATGTACGTAGAGAAGATAACAACAATAGCGATAGTAGCGACTACTAGAGAATCAAGTACCTTTAAGCAATGTAAAATATATATAAACGCATAATAGAAATATATAAATAGTAAGTACATAATAGAAATATATAAATAGTGAGTACAAAAATAAAATGAAGAAAAATTTGAATTTGACTGTCGGAAGTAAAGTTTGACAATGCAGGATAGAGTTTGACGCATTCAGAGATTCTTTGTAAATGGTTCGCAGTAATCACTACCAAGGCAGAGGAGAGGACAGCTGGATATTTTCTGGGGTTGAAGAGAAAATATTGCAGATGGACAATAAGGAGGCTTGAATGATTCCATTCCTGTGGTGAAATTTAGATAATTGTATCTAAACTTCGTTGCGGACGAAGAATAGGTGAGCTGTAATTAAGTTATTTTTATGGTTCTTGATATTTAAAAACAACTTTCTTGAAAGCTTCGTAATAGGATCGTCTATTGATTCTATTTGGGTATGAAGTCATCACGTCATTTCTAATGAACCAGGGGTTCCTTGTTCTAAGGATTAAGGGATATTCTAAGGATTTTATATTCGATAACTTGGATTTGTTTTTATTGTTTTTCAGCAAGACCCCAGATGGGTGCTACGTAGTCAACAGCGATCTCAAGGAAAATGTAGCTCCATCAAAAATGTAAAGTTCAGTGCACCTAATGCCTATGCCATCCCAAGGAGCACTTGTGGTATCTTTCACTGATGTCGGGGATGATAAAACCTTGTCCCTACTTACATTCATATCAACTGAAGTAGAGAGAAACGCTTGTGACACTAAAACAACCTACCTCTTACTCTCATGTGTAAAAAAAACCCTTGACTCGAATTGATAAGATGTCAAACAGTTTGTGATTTTTTTCTTCTTTTTTACAAAAGTCTAATTTCAAAGGCAGATCAAAGAGAAAAATGCCAGATACAGATTGAAATGAAAATATTCATATACGAAGTATATTTGTATTAATTACAATGATAAATTTGAACATGTGATAGTACGCAACAAAAAATGCTGTGGAACACGGATCGTCAATGGCATTGATTGGGTGAAAGTCACAAAGGTGTCCAAAGTGTGACAAAAAAAAAAAAGCAAAGAAATAAGTACAGAAAACATTTATTGGACAACATAAACATATGATGCAGAAAAGGTTCAGGAGGGTTTTCTGGTTCAATAACATCCACGGGGTACCACTTTGATCAATTGGTGTACAACTTTGTTTGTTGTAAGCATCTCGAGCTGTGCTGTGGCTATGTTGTTCAATAAATATTTTCCGCATTTATTTCTTTTGTTTTTCTTCTTCGTCACTCTTTGCAGACTTTCGCGACTTTCATCCACTCAATGTCATTTGCGACTTCATGTTGTTTTTTGTTTGTCTTGATGAGTACTATCACTTCTGCAAATGTATCTGTGGAATTGGAATTATGAAATTTCGATGATTAGCTGGGCAATTTGTTTCCCAGTATTTGTAAGCAAGGTGTATTTGAACTCCACAGATATATTTTCAGAAGTAATAGTACTCATCAAGAAGAACAAAAATCAACAAGATGACGTCACAGATAGCGAAAAAAGTCGCGAAAGTCTGCAAAGAGTGACGAACAAGCAAAACAAAGTAATAAATACTGAAAGCAACTAACTTTATTGAACAACATAGGCAAAACACAGTTCTTGATGCATACAACAAACAAAGTTGTACAATAATTGTTCCAAGTGGCGCCCCGTGGTCAGTATTACCTCAGGAAATATCAAATAGTCTAAACAAATTGTCAGAATAAACAAATAATAGAGTAATCAAAGTGTCCAGTTAATCAGCGAAACTTCATAAAAAAGAAAACAATATCCCGAAAATATGACTTTATGAAGGAATGTGTGCCTTCAGAATAATATTATTCTTGCTTTTTCTGTCCATTGAATGACTGAACGCAAAATTGAACACATGCATCTTAGTTTATTGATTTGCAGTGAATAAATATATCACGATGGTTACGAACGCGTTATCACTCAATCACTCTGTGGCTGCCACACACTGCAAGATCTTTAACGAGCGCTGTCACATCACATCAAAAGGGGAAAACAAACAAGAGCTCGAAGAGGCATCTTGCAAAGCGGAAGAAACTTGGCTTCCTTTCAAGTTCGGTCGCCTAGCAACCGTCCTCTCAAGGTCGCCGTTACGCATCCCTCCAAAGGCTGAGGATGACCTCACAGGTGTCCTCGCCGTCATTGTTGTGGCACGTGCCATCGGGGATATTTGTGTTTTCTCTTTGATTTTTATAGTTTTTAGTTTAATTGCATGTAATTATTGACTATGCAGTTATGATATAATGAGAAGAATTAAAATTTACTAGTTATTTAAAAGAGGATGGGGATGAGGATGATGTCTTATGCATTTGAGTGAAAGTCATCATTTTCATGGGGAAAAAAAAAAATTATTATTGCTTCAACTAAAGTTGGGTGGATTTCTTCTTCCTCTCATCACTCTGTGGCTATTACACATTGTCAGATCCTTAACAAGCCGTGGCCTGATGGTTAGCGCTCTGACCGTTTGCACTACAGAATTCAGGTTCGAATCCTGGAGGTGTCATGGATGTTTGTTGGTGGTTCGGAATCCACGTTAAAATGTAGGTTCTTGTCTAATTATCCCAAAGTGTGCACAAAATGACCGTAGAGTGACAAACCAAACCTGACCTTTAACAAGCTCGAGTACTGTCACATAAAATAGTGAAAACAAACGAAAGTTTGAGGAGAGTCAGAGACAAAACTTCCATCTTGTTAAGTTAAAGGAACTTGGCTTCTTTTCTAAGTTCAGTCGCCTAGAAACCACCCAAAGGGCAATCTCACTTTCCTTTGGAGGTCAATTGGCTGGCTCTCTATCTTTTGGTACCACAGGCTTCGGGTTCGAATCCCAGCTGTGACATGTTTGTTAGTGATTCGGAATCCACTTTAAACTGTCGGTCCTGGTCTAATTTGCCCAGGGTATGAAAAAATGACCTTAGATCGCCAAAATCAAACCAAACTTCTTCCTAGAAGAAATTAAACCCTTTCCAATTTCTCGAGCATAACAGAGAGCTACGTAGAATCTCCCAACGCACTACTGAATAAACTACGCTGACCTTATAAAGCACATGACAAAGAACAAAAATTTTTACCTATAGTAAGATTAAAAAATGTCTTCTGCGTATTCCATTCCGATTTTACTCACATAAAACAGGTTGTTTTCCACAACTTGTAGTTATCCATTATAAGCCATTTTTAATGATTCACCCATTGGCGTTAACTAGGAAGAGTTGAAGATGGAGCATCCACACTAGCCGACGCATTGTGCACTTCCAGATCGTACTACTTAGCGCATTACTGGCAATCTTCAAATTTTATAGTTTATTAAGAAATATAACTATATGATCACTTTGTTAAAAGTTCTAATACAAATAAAAGAGAGTGTTGTTAGTTGCGAAACTAGCTTTTCGAAAAGAACGATCCTTACAATATTATTCCATGTCATCAGTGACTTACAAACATTTCGCCCAGAACAGAACAGGAATTAATAGTAGAAATCGTCTTTAATGATATTATAAGTTGTTTAACAAAGTAAAAAAACATTCTGGATAATAGCAGTTTCTCTGAGCAATGATTTATCTTTTCTCTATAGATCATTTTTTTTTCTCTCTATAAGTCGCTTTAATTTTCTGAGTTATTTTCCCCCTGCATAAGTCATTTTGATTTTATGGTATTTTTTAAATATCTGTAAGTTATTTTAAGTATCTGCTTTAGGGCCAGAACGATCTGATGGATAGTGTGTTAGATTTATGAGCAGAGAATGTTAGGTTCGAGCTCCTCAAATCTTGCCGAGTCGAATATCTCGAACGATAAATCTGTATCTTGGAACAGAATGAAATTCCTTGCGACATGCTCTTTGAAATTTGATGGTGGCGCAGGTTAGCAGACTCCCATGTGTAGCTTCGGTAATGTTGAGTTTGCTACGCGTCTGGCATTCCAAAAGGAATTAGTTCATTAAAAACTCTCGGCATCTGAAGACAACAAAAGTTTTTGGTTTTACACAACATTGCAGATTATTTTATTTAATATTTTTGTTTCCTAATGCAGCTAGCAAACACTTAGACAGTTGTCTTGGAGGCCTTGAGGCAAGCACGGTACAGATGTTACTCACTTTGTATTACCCAGGGTGTGTATGTAGCTTGAAGAGAAGCCTCGGACGTGGAGTAACACTATCCCCTCAACGCTCTACGATCCTATTAGACCGGGACCTACGGTTTAAAGTGGATTCTGAACCACTACAAACATCCATGGCACAGCCGGGACTCGAACCCGAAACCTGTAGTACCGAGCGCTAGCCACTCGGCCATTCAGGCCCCATTATTTAATAAACATATAATCGTAAAAAAAATGTTTATTTTTGGTCTGCACATCTTTTTAATCTTCCATTTTAATGGGTTAAATGGGAGATTTGATGATCGCGAGCGAGGAATCATAGTAGCGTATCTGATGACACCTTGTCTCCTATAAACCACACTAAAACAGAACATCTTCATTTGAGCAAGTATTAATCGTTACTTTAGCTGTAAAATTGAAGGCGATCCCCAACGATAATAACCAGTTCTGATTGACTACTCGGACACCGTTTCGCTTTTAAGATAACGGCGGCATTTCAAATTGTACTACTTAGCGTTTTATGACTGCAGATAACATTTCAAAACTATTAAACGGCAAAACGATGCGGCAAATTTAATTTCCATCGGACGTTTCGTGAAAACGTTTAAAGAATGATGAACAAGATGGTTTTCGGTCGTAAACGTTTCAACAGTTCGAAAGTAAATTACCTTATTTCTCCCCGAATAGTTGCAGTGGCGTGAGATGGGTGAGCAGTTTATGTCTTCAAAAAATGTAGTGGGTTTTTTTGTAACATTCTTTGAGCCTATATTAGAGAGTTTTTTTGCATAACGTTTTTTTTTTTTTATCGTCCGATATTTTTCTCCCTAGCGCGCATGCTTATAGGAAATTGCGCATGCGTATCTGTAATAATGTTTCCTATGAGCATGCGCGCTAGGGAGAAAAATACCGGACGATAAAAAAACGCTATGCAAAAACTCTCTAATAATATTCCGTTTTTGTATAGGAAACTTAAATCAACCTAACGATTAGGAATAAGCATTTTTAATGCCAAAAGAGTATCAAAAAATGATTTATTGTGAATTAAAAAGGCGGAAAGGGAGTTGTAGAAAAGATGTTTATGAAAGAGCCGTCATAAAAGCATCATAGAAATTTGAAATGTCATAGAAAATTTCTAGATCTAAACGTGACTTGACGGGCTTCTAAAGCGTGTATGCGCGCGTGTGTGTGGGGAGGGGGTGCAAAACTCAAAAACTTAAAATATTTGTTATAAACTAGGCTTAAATAAACTAAATTCCTCCCATCTAATTCTAGCAATATTGAAATTGAAACCGTGTTTGTTTGAAGAAGTTTAAACATTACGTAGAATGGGGAAATATACTATGGGATGAAAAATATATATATATATTTCCCCCATCGCCACTTTCTACGTGATGTTTAAACTTCTTCAAACAAACACGGTTACAATTTTCAATATTAACATTTTGAAAAAAGGAAGACAATCAGTTCTTATGAATAAAAAAGTTCAACGCCCAACAGATTAGATTAGTATAGCATATTTAATATAATCTTACAATGTAATATTAATAACAAATGATCTTACAAATGATAATAACAAATGATCTTAAATATAATATTAATAACAAATGATCTTCATCATCAGTGGCGCACCAGCCCCATGGTGGGCCAAGGCCATCTTCCCACTGGCATATTTCAAGACAGGAGATGTTATCTTTTGTCAGCCCCACGCCCAGCGCTCTACTAAACCGGGACCAAGGATTTAAAGTGGATTCCGAACCACCACAGATATTCATGGCACCGCTGGGACTCGAAAACGAAACCTGTGGCACCGATCGCCAGAGCGCTAGTCATTCGAACATCTGGCCCCAAATAATCTTTACAACGAAAAATTAATAACAAATGATCTTACAATGTAATATTATTAATAAAAGAAAAGACTTTAAATAATTAGCAATAGATCGCAAAATTTTTTTTATGCTTTTTAGTATTTACTTCTTCACATTTTAATTATTAGTAAATTTTATAATCGATTGTTTTTTTAATGTTATCTTTTAAAAGAACAATAATAATTTCTAAAGATCACGTAGTGTGAGAAACGATTTTTGCTAATCATTGAAATCAATCACTAAAACTTCAAATCCCTAACGGGAATTTTAAGATATTTTCATTATTCATTTTTCCAATTTCTCCCAATTCGACTTCATTTAACCCTTTTTTTTTTCTTCTTCAAACATGTGTGTTTCATTCTTTCTTTTATTTTTTCCAAGTTCCCACCATTAAAAGAGGGAAAAAAAGAAAAAGAAAAAGAAAAGAAAAACTCATATTTCATGCATAAATAATTTATAACCCTTTTTTCCTTCGAAGTCTCCACTCACGATTCGCCAGAGTGCGTCCGTCAATTTTCGTTTCGGCGGTGACGTAACTGTGACCGTGTTTGTTTCCGACGCACGCGCAGTCAAAACAAGAAGGAAAGCAAGTTGAGAATTGATAAGCGAAGTGAGTGAACCAGTTTGAACCGGTTGCGGTGTAGTGACTCACCGGCCCAAAAACAAGGTCATGAGTCTGTTACAGAAACTAATAGTAGTGAGAAAACTCACACTATTATTAGTGCTTGTGATGAGTGACAGCTCAGATAGTTGAATGATGTCGTCACGTACCTTAACATATTCGCCTAATTTCCAAAGATAATGGCCTTTTGTTGATAAATTGGTGCTCGTGCATTGGACGGATTGTTATCGTATCTGTCTGTGGTTCACAGGAAAATTGCATCGTTTAATTGAATAAATATTTCAATATTTCCTTAAAAGCGATGATAAAAAAAAAAAAAAAAATTCTGATATTGCTTTGCGAATGAGAAATATGGATTGCAATATTTTTAATTTTTTTATTCGATTTAAGTAATTGTTATGAATTTTCAAAACGATTCATTTTTAAAAGAAAATTTTTCCGCGAATTATTCGAGAAATATGGATTGCAATATTTTTTATTTTTTATTCGATATAAATAGTTGTTATGAATTTTCAAAACGATTCATTTTAGAAGAAAATTTTTGAACGAATCATTCGCGAATGTATACCACAAAAGTTTTCGCATGTGTGTGTTTCTCGTTAAAAATTCCAAAGAAAGATTTGGTTTGTCGCTCTATGATCATTTTGTGCACACTTTAGAATAATTAGACCGTGAATTCCAAACCACTAACAAACATCCATGCCACCGACAGGATTCGAACCTGAAGTCACCAGGGAAAGAAGTTGAAATAATTAAAAAAAAATTTCAAATAACTCTTACAAAAAAAAAAAACTTCAGTTTTCGCCAGTATGGTTTATTAAATCTAACACTTTTCACATTTTGAAAAAAATTTAAAAAAATGAATACTTTTAAGCCAAAATAAATTTCACTGAAGTTTTTGCATACGATTTAGACACTCATAAATATCTACTTCTCACTTAATTAGGCACATTTCAGGATCAGTTGGGCAGGAAGACATTTTTTTGTTAGTGAAAATAACCAAAAATTTTTAATTTCATATGCTAAAAATAGAGAAAATACCATTTAGAATAATGACAAACTGCTACATTTTCTAACGAGAACAAATTTAATTTAGTTATAACCAGTTGTATAATATTTAGCAGAAAATCAACGAAAGAATTGCAAGTAAAGAACGTACTTCAAACTGTTAAACGTGATAGTGGACTTACTATGATGTTGTAGTGGTGTATGCCGCCATCTGCTACAGTTGATAAACTTGATTTTACTCATGATACCGTGAATCAATATAAGTATATGGGCATCTTAAACAGAAATTTAAAATCTTCAGCCAAAATTCTTAATCTACGGTATGGTTTCAAGATTATGATCCTGATAGAACTTGCATTACTTCGATTGCAATTACTTTACATCAGTAAAGAAGTTATTAAAACGCATCCTCAACCACTAACTTGTGTAGCATGTACACAATAGAGCCTATTAGGCAATTATTTGAAAATAGAATTTAAAAACAATACACATTTTAAAGTAACAACTAAAATATGTAATATAAGAAAAATGGAACAAAGTGACTTCGAATTTACTATAAAACAAGGACAATCGATTCTTTAATAAAAGGATTAAATTATTCTTAAAGTTCGTGGATATCTAACCAAACATTAAAAATTGTTCAATATACAGTTCAATGACTTTTATTGAACTAAACTCTTCTCATGCGACAATTTTGTGAGGACTATCCTCATTCATTTTTAACGAATTTGTTCTAAATATGTTCTAATTTGTTCTAATATAAAAACAATTTTAAAAATGCATAAAAACATGTACATATACATATTAAATTGTTTCAAGTGAGAAATTTTTAATTATCCATGTAAATTATATTTTTATCTTAGAATTTGTACAAATACTACGTTTTTGCGAAAAAAATTTGTAAAACATTGGGTATTTTTTTTTTCTCAATAAAACGGTGGTATTATATAGGTGGTTCTCTTGTTCCACTTATCCACTTAAACATGCTACAAAAAAAAATCGGTGGGCAATGATGAAACTACACTGTCTACAGGGAACTATATCAGAAGGAATAATTGAGCATTTCTATACTATTATTTATTAGCATTTCCAACAAATACATTGTGGGTGGTATAGGTAGGCTTTCACCGTCCAGCCTGACTATTTATGCTAAGTGAATACTGTACCATTATGCTAGGTAATACATTGTGTCGCAACCAGCATCCAAAGCGATGACTGCAGCTTATATTGCCCATGTTTTTAATTTGAAAAAAATATGCTGTACACTATTATTTTTAATGTCATGAGAACAGCGCATTGAGCTTCCAAACCAAAGAGGTGCTCGACTCGTGGCTCAGTGGCAACGTGCGCCACTAGTCAGAATGAGGGATGAGGCTCAATCCGCTGTTGTAGACACTTTCAAAAAATGAGGAGACTCGATGGCGATTGTGACGTTCGGCATCTTGCCTCAAGAGTGGGACTACCTGGTAGGAGTTTAACCAGTTTATTTCCCATACGATTCCCAGTTGGGATCGTATGGGGAATTTGGATTGGGATTTTATTCCCAGTTGGGAGTTTCCCATACGATATGCAAATACGGGGTAGTCCTCCCTAAACATCCTCCCAGAAGGCACTGAAACTCATTCTTCAGCTACACAGAGCCAAGTCAGACTTCTACCTACGGGTGCTCCATCACAACAGAAGCTGCCTCACCTCCCTTTCCCTCCTTCCATGAGACCAACATCGGGTTCTTGGACTTGAATATAATATTCTTTGTATTAATATTGCATTGTATCATATAATATTTGTATATATTGAATATTCTAGATATTCCTGTCCACCAAATGGGATAAGAAGCAACAACAACTAAAGAGGTTCTTCGAGCCTCGACAAGATATACCAAGTAGAAATCTTCCATGTCTGTGCTAAAAAAAGAGTAAGATGAATCCGCAAGCCGAAATGTTTCACCACTAGGTTTCACCTTTCGAAGATGCCGTAATATAACGTTCCCCATGATATAACGTTGAATCTGCTGTAAAAGTCTAGTTTCTAGCAGTCAGCAGACTGACAGTTTCCAAAAATATATAGATATAAATATTTTAAGTTTTAATTCATTATGAATAAATGTTACGAAAGGAATGCGTCTTATTTTTAGAGAGGAAAATTTATGAATGAATCATTCATGAACAGGCTGATCATTTTTTTCCTGAACACATTTCACAATTCCCAAATTACACTTCATTATGTCACAACATTTAATGGATATAACAATGATCTATGTAAAAGTGAAATACTTGCCTGATCAGATCTAGAGATTATACCTGTCTCAATATCTCATTATTTCTTGAAATTTAAATACTGTAACTTTTCAGTTTTTTTCGTGTGTGTGTTACTGAAACCATCAAATTTTTATCTAACGCTTAATCAACCATTACGTTCTTTTTTTAACCAAATCTGAAATCTATAAATTTTTTCTAAATAGTTTTTTATTTGCTATTTAAATTGCTCGAAATATATATATATATATATATATATCTCGAGCAATTTAAAAAAAAAAATTAGTTATGGTATTAGCCAAAAAGCCCGTACAATGCTGGATCTATGACAGGAAATATGAGAGCAGTTTAAGATATTTGCTATTTTTAAATTTAAAAAAATATTTTGATGATTTTTTATTGAACATCGGTGGACCATGTTATCTACCAATGAATACCACGAAAAGCCCACCAATAGGAGAAGACGGGAAAGCATTGTTTACCAAGAGGACTTTTAAATGTAGTTGCGATTTAGGGTTTTAAAGGTATTTGTATGCCGTATAAGGGAAAATCTGGAAAACTCCCACAAGGCTAACTATCGATGTGAGAGGCTTTACACATGTTGCCTGTATCGGCATCGAGTCTTCCCGCTTCTAAAAGCAGCGAGTGCAACGGATGCCACTAGCAGATATCGAATCTGGGCCCTCCAGCATGTCGAATGTTCGCGTTGCCACTAAACCACAAATCGGGCTTGATGAATTTATATATAAACCAAATTTACCCAACGAAAATTTATGAATGTAGTAAATGTATTATAAGTAAGTAATAAGTACACATAATTATAAGTAGTATAATTATAAGTAAATAATTACACATAGTTTATTAGTATTCATCAATTAAAAAAAAAAAATATTTTACTTTTTTAAGTTTAAATGTATGAAACGTATAACTTTTTCAAACTTTTTATGCCAGGAAGTACTCCTAGTACTAAATTCATTTCTTTCACGTTAAGAAAGGAACATTTCGAGAGTCCATCCATAGCAATAAAAATTCTGCGAAACGTACTAAATTGACCTCCTTAAACCATCTGCCTCGATTCATTCAATTCGCTTCATGACGTCTTTGCTCTTCCTTGACAAACTCACAATCCAAACATCCGCCGGTCGAGATCATTTCTGTTTGAACAAGCTGTTATGTTACGGCCGTAATTTTCATTTCGGAATTTACCCATTTTATACTTCATCCCAATTTATACGGGAGAGTTTTACGAAAATGCTTTTTTTTCTTATCGTTAAATATTTCCCTGTTTGAATAACGCACACATATCAATTAAATTGCATGTCAGTGTGCGTTTGTACTCTTTATTGGTATGGATTTGTTCGTCTTCTGGCAATGAAATTTTATTTATAAATAATATTTGAAGACTGATTGCAGAAGATCATGCAATAGCTTGGATTTCAACTGGATTAATCGTGAAAGATCTTTGATTTGATTTGGGATTAATCTGGATTGATCGGAAAAGATCTTTGATTTGATTTGGATTAATCTGGATTAATCGGGAAAGATCTTTGATTTGATTTGGATTAATTGTGAAAAATCTTTGATTTGATTCGGATTAATCGTGAAAAATCTTTGATTTGATTTGGATTAATCGTGAAAGATCTTTGGTTTGATTTGGATTAATCGTGAAAGATCTTTGATTTGATTTGGATTAATCGGAAAGATCTTTGATTTGATTTGGATTAATTGTGAAAATCTTTGATTTGATTTGGATTAATCTGGATTAATCGGGAAAGATCTTTGATTTGATTTGGATTAATTGTGAAAATCTTTGATTTGATTCGGATTAATCGTGAAAAATCTTTGATTTGATTTGGATTAATCGTGAAAGATCTTTGATTTGATTTGGATTATTCTGGATTAATCGTGAAAGATCTTTGATTTGATTTGGATTAATTGTGAAAATCTTTGATTTGATTTGGATTAATCGTGAAAATCTTTGATTTGATTTGGATTAATCGTGAAAGATCTTTGATTTGATTTGGATTAATCGTGAAAGATCTTTAATTTGATTTGGATTAATCGTGAAAGATCTTTAATTTGATGATTAATCTGGATTAATCGTGAAAGATCTTTGATTTGATTTGGATTAATCGCACAGTATAATCCTTAGTACACTGTACCTATTATAACATGTATTCTGATACTGTTTTCACTATTATTATTATTATTAATTTTAACATAAATGGAAATTAATATACAAAAGTTAAATATTTGGAAAATTAAATCTAAATATCTTACTTTCAAATGCCACTCTTTAAAATTTTTAAATTACCATAATTAAAAATTTAATTAAACTCGCCAATTTTATCACTCTCTCCAACAATGGCGATATAACGTGAAACTACTGCATTTGGTGATGGGCTATCCTGCAACAAAGCGTGTCACGCCGAAGAGGCAGTTTTACACGCATTTTAGTAATGAATTATAAAAACATTTAGGAATAACGCTTGAAATCGTGTTATAATCTTAGTCCCGGTGGTGCTATGGATGTTTGTATAAAGTAGTTCGGAATCCACTTTAAACTGTAGGTCCCCGTCTAATAATCTCGTAGAGAGTTGTGAGGGCAGTGTTACTCGCTCCCGTAGCATATCTTCAAGCTACACGTGATCCCTGGGTAGTGCTAAATGAGTAACTAACTAATAAAGATAACTGTCTCTGTATTGCCAGCTGCATTAGAAAAATATCTATATATATTTTAAATTGAAAAAATTTTAATGAAAATTCAAGAACTTTTATTTAAATATTATTTTTGTTTTAAACTTTATTTTATTAAAATTTATTTTATCTTTAATATTAAAGCTTATTAAAAACTATTTATTTTTTAGTATCATAATTCATTTTTGTTATAATAAATTATGAGCAGTGATTTTTCAGTTGCAAATTCATTCCGAATTTTATTTTATTAGTATATTTTTATTTTTTACCACTTTTTCATTACTCTACAATTCGAAATCTCCAGGAAAAAAAGTACTAAACCTCCAAAATTATCACCTGAGATTTGTGGTTGATAGAGGGTAATATGGCAAAGTCCAAGAATCTAACCCTGGATAGCGCTGAATATGGAATAGTTGGAAATGATCTCATGTCAAAGTGATTAATCGTTATTTATTAAGGCATTTATCTTCGATATCTTACCAGAGAACTAATTCCATAAAAATTGTGTATGAATTAATTTGACTTATGAAATGAATACTGTTTATACTCTTATTTATATAGAATAATGTTAATTATTTAGGTTTGTTTTGGTTTGGCATGACCAATACTATTTAGTCCAGCAAAATAGACAACTTTGTAAATGCTTAATTATTATCTGCCAATCTAATATATACATATATATATATAACAAATTAACAAAAAATTTAATGAACCTTATTTATCTTAATTTTAAGATACTGTACAATTACTGTGTATAAGTCAAAAATTTTTAAAACTTCTTCTAAAGCTAAACTGCGGTATCGGCTTATATACGAGACCATTAATCTCACAAAAGAAGTAGATACTTTTCCTTTAGCCGAACGTAAGCCATAAATCGCTAAATATAGCACGTTTTTTGTTTCTTTATTTTACAATTAACTTTATGAAAAAAAATGAAATTCGTTTGATAAAAAAGGAGTTATTTTAGAGATTGTTCAATTGCATCATAATCATAATTGTTTGTTGCGTCGTCGCCAAAACAAAAAATTTTATGTTAGCGAAATTTGCACCGTCTAACGGAAATGTACTAAAATGTATACTAATAACAATTAATAATAAAAATTATATATTTTAATTTACTTATTGGTTGTTTTAAATGCAATCTTTATACAAAATAAAGTCGTGTAAATCCTTCGAAGTCCATGTATTATTATTTCCGCTTATATATGGGTTTCGAACTCGAGTAAATATTTTGAAGAAACAATGCTATCTCTGTTTACACAAGGATCGGCTTGTATTCGAGAATATGTGGTATTAGAGAGTATAATTACTCTCTGATTGGTATGGAATTTCAGATACTGTATCTAAAAATATTAAACCCTAAATATCTATTGTCACATCAATGTGTTATGAGGAAGTAATTTTATATTTAGTTACTATGAAATGTAGTCAAAATCAACTATTTCGTCAAAACTGAGCAAGCATTTTTGATAACAATCAAGATCAATACAAACAATGAAAACATATCATCCATTGTTAAACCATGACAGCTAAATAAGAGATTATTTTTGGCAGTCAGAAATCAAATATTTGCTCTTTAGTTATCGTTGCGTTTCAGTATACGTACAGATTGATTACAATTCATATAGGATTTGTTTCTGTGGAAATCAGCAGGTGGCGACACATACGGTTGCTTGTCTTTGACAGAGCCTGTTTACAATGTGGGGGAGTATTTAACTTTGAACTCTGACCCCACGAGAAGGGAGAAGGTCCCCGTGGATGAGAAAAGAAAGCCCCGCAGATGGGCGCGGAAGAGAACGCTAGCTAACATGGGAGAGGCTGCGTCAAGCAGCGAGAGAATGTATTTATCCCTTTAATTTAATGTCAATGTAAATATCATTGTAAAATATCGTAGTAATAAATGGCTTTATTTAAAGTAACGTCCCGTTACTGCGTTTTGTATGTCAAATACCCTAGACACCCACTGCAGAAGTCCAGATATTGTTAGGCTGGTAGAGAAGTCTAATAAAACTGTAGGTTCGACCGGGATGCATCTGTTGAAACCGGTGTAAACCCCACTTTATGCTTTTAATATTGCCCACTTTATGGTTATAATGCTTTTTACCTTGCAGATTCATCGTTATGTTCATTATGGACCTACATGTTCAGCAATCTGAATTTTTAATCTCAAACTAATTTTTTAGGCATCTACAACTGGTACCTAATTGTACCTAATTTTTTAATTTAAATTCTTTTACTTTTAATTTAAGGGTGCGCAGAAAATCTACCTCCCCCGTGGTGCACCTGGTTAACACTTTTCAGTGGCTAAAAGATCTGCAACTTGGCATTTATGTTAGATTAATGAACTCTGTTGCAGCATGTTTTGTTGTTGTTGTATTTTTGTATGTTTTTTTTTTTTTTTTCGTTGTTCTTTTTTTTTTTTTTGCTGTAACTGTTCATAATCTGCCATTGGAAATAAAATAAAAACTTTTAATTAAAAAAAAAATTTTTTTTACCTAATTTTTATTTATTTTTAGTATTTTTAATTTCTTAGAGTACCATTTTTAAAATTTTTAGAAACATTATTTTTACCATATGCTAACATTAAGCAGCAAATTATTAATTGTAAATTTATATATGAATTAAGATGAGGAGGTTAAAGGGTCTGTCCTCATTGGTACTCTGTAACTGGTACGCCAATTGCACTAGAGATATCTGATTCTGCAATGCAGATCAATCCAAAATATAGGAAGAACAGGACACTTTACTAGAAACATTGAAAAACTATGCCATCTTTACCGACGAACTTGCATCAGTCATTAATCCAAGCAAAAATTCCCAATTTTTTTTAAAAATAATTGTATCATCTATCTATTTGTTAAGCAACGAAAATTTATTTCATCTTTTCCCATTTAGTTAAAACACTATTTAAATTTGTTCACGTTATTATTTTTTCTTCTAATGCAGCTGGCAAATACTTAGATAGTTATTTTTTATGCCATAAGCAAGCGCTGCACCTCTTTTATTCACTTAGCACTACCCAGAGGGTTCGTGTAGCTTGAAGATCAGCTAATCACATATTTTATCATTTTCAATAGTTTTATGACATCGACAACTGGTCCCTAATTGTACCGAATTTTAACTTAAATTCTTCTAATTTTAATTTTATTTTGCTTTTATTTAATTTTTAGTATTTTTTGAATATCATATTTTAATTTTTAGAAACTTTATCTTTTATCATATTTACTAATCTAAACAAAAATTACAAGCATATCTATGAATTAAGACGAGGATGTTAAGGGGCCTGGATTCATTGGTACTCCATAATCGATATACCAGTTGAATATAAGCTATGAGCGCGGAGTAAAATTACCACCGCAACGCTCTACGATCCTATTAGACCGGGACCTACGGTTTAAAGTGGATTCCGAACCACTACAAACATCCATGCCACCGCCAGGACTCGAACCTGAAAAAAAACCTGTGGTACCGAGAGCCAGAGCGGTAGCCACTCGGTCATCAGGTCCCTCTTTATTCACATCATACATTCTGAATTTTGACACATTCCTTCCCACAGAAATTGATGAACTTTCCGTGTACTCAATGTGTTAAGATGTATCTCAGATGTACTAATTTGTATTCAGATGTAATGTTCATTCAGATGATGCCAATTGTCAATGTATTCAGATGATGTCAATTGTCAATGTATTCAGATGTATTGTACTCAGATATATTCAGATGTATTGTACTCAGATGTATTCAGATGTAAGATGCACTCAATGTACTTAATGCATTATTATTAAGGACGTAATCCCCGCGTCCGGCAGATGCTTATACTAATTTCCTGAAAATGTTTATCTAAATTTTTTTGTTTATTGATGATTTTTTAATAACATTTACCAAAGTGAAAAATCTATATAAATTGCACTGAAGCTGGCAAATGCCGCCGAGTCCTATTCGCTCATAACGGACAGGCCAGAACCTCTACTCCAGATAAACGTCCAAGGTCGGTTCAAGACAGTCACGGAGTTTGTCAGACAGATAAGATATGCTGCAGAGGTATATATAACGAGCGCGTTTCATCTCCATCCAGTAAACAATCCGCCGGATCTTCTTGGCTCCGGATCAAGTGTAGATGAAGATCGGCGGTGACGCCAGAGGTGGTTCTCTTATTTATAGATAAGGAAGGCATGCGTGCATCTGGCGCGCTTTTTAAAAGTTCAACCGCGCTGGCTGCTGCGAGCGCCCGATATAGTGCTTGAGGTCTTCTTGTGCAAGGACTATGCTAAGCGGGCCACGGGTAGTTGTCAGATGTGAGAGTGATGCAGTCGCCGCTTTATAAATAGGCTTGATTGTCGGTGAGGAATGTCAGCTCTGGATGATGAATCGGAAGAGATATTTTGTTGCTTTGAATTCTTAAAATAATAAGAATAATAATAATGGTTCTGATTTCGCTTATGTAAAACTTGTGAATCGCATGGTAATATTGAGCTACGTCCATGCTTGAAAGTGAATGGCAGAGCCTCCTTTGCTGTTATTGTATGATCTTGAAAACCAAGTCCATTTATCCACGTTGTTAAGAAGCAATCAGCAGACATTTCGTAAATCATAAATCCTTCAACGTTGCACAAAAGATGAAGACGTGTCTACTCTTTTTTCCCGAAATGCAAGGGAACCTCAATTGCAAGTTTCGTTCAGGTTATAAACATAAAGCCAAGTCCAGATTAGAAACATGAAGCCACGTCCAGATTAAAAACATTCACTTGAGAGTTCAGTTGTCCCCTGGCGTTGCATTTTAAACTCGATAAACAAGCCCCCATTATCGCACCTTACTAACTAGCTTCCAAATATCTTTTGGTAGGTTGTAAATCCTTTTTAATATGTGATCAAAAAATTGGTAGGACACATCTCCAGGGTTAGCAGACATTTTGTTTCCTCAGAGCTGGCAAATTTTCCGTCTAAAATGAAACAAATAGGTTTGTAGAATGTATATATAAAATATCAAGATTGTCTTTTCAGAAGGTCGTAAATGCTTTGATGAGTTAAAAAACATCTCGCAGAGAGTTAATTTTGCTACCCCGAAAAACTGGCGTTAGAAACCATAAACATAGGGACTTTCATCCAAACTGCAATAAACCAGCTTTGGATGGAACCAAACCAAACTTTATGTGTTGATGTCTATTGCAATATGTGAGCTTCTCGCAAGGACAGTTGGATTGCCTGGTGGAGGTTTTTTGGTTTTACTTTCATTAGACACGCAAATGGTACACTCACTTTCATTAACCCCTCAAAATATTCCCATTATTTTTGTAATAAAATTATTATTACAAGAATGTAATTTTTTTTCCATACTCAGTCAACGGGACTGTTCGTAATAATATACTGTACACATGGCCATTTTTAGAAAAAAAAAAAAGTCCTGCAGTTACGTATGCATGCAGTTAAAAGTAAGCCAAAATATGAAAAATTTATAATAATATTTAAAGTGAAAACCGCAGAACCAAAACTGCTATTAATATTGAACAAGGTCATTTTAATAATATACTAGAATAAATAGGACAATACGAACGAGAAGATTTCAAGTTTTATTTTTTTATTTAAGCCATTATTAAACTAGATCCATTTATTTTCCAAACTACAAAATAAATGCTTCAAATAATGATAACAATTACTACATTATAGTAATTCCAGTATTGGTTGTAATTTTTTTATTTTAGCCTGCTATTCTTGTTTAAGAAATGAACCTATTATAAGTACTTAAAAACGTGCCTTATTATTAATACTATACGTCTTTGTTATTGTAAAAATAATAACATGCATCAATGAAAAAAACTGTATCGCACACGAGCATTCATCACAAACGTTATCAAACTTCTTGGACATTTAAGCGACGACCCACATAAAATACATTAATGGCATTGCTGCCACTTTCTTTTTTTACTTTCTTCCTCGCATTTCTCGTAAGCAGTGCGATTTCTTTAATTACTCTTGTCCTTGGATTGTTTTCGAAGATAAAAAAGCCACCAAAGGTTCAATGATACGTACTCGGAAACTGAGAAGTGTTTCTTTTTTTTTTTTCCCAACCAAAATCCTTGTGATGTAAACGACTGCTTGTATCCCAAACACGTACCAGCAGAAGTGCAATTAAGACATAACTGAAACGCTATGTAGTTGTTATCTGATTTTACTCTGAAAATAAATCTCTTTTCCGGAATTGGGAGATTTAAAGGAAAATTCTATAACAGCACATCACCAAAGGAGGAAAAAAAAATAATAATTATTAAAAAATACATGTAGTGAATTTTTTCGATATTTAGAACAAAATTAATATATATAAAGTAGACCCTATCCAATCTGATACCCCCACTAATCCGAAGCCTCTATTGGAACGCATGACTTGGCAATTAGTCTTTTTTTTTTATTGACAACAAAATTATTCATTGTTAAATTTATGATCAGTAGTTTTTATCTTTATTTACGTATTCAATTCCTACTATTAGTTCACACTCTCCCTATATATATTTATATACCTTGTTCAAATTTTCAATCGTTCATAAAATATTTTTTTTATTCATCCACTCGAAGTTCAAATACATTTTTTAAACTTGTAGTGGATGACACTGGTTGTTAATACAGTTTTTTTTCAAATATTAATTAAATTTAATTCATTAATTTTAATTTTAGTTGGGAGAAAAAAATTGTTTATACAAGATATTTAGCAGGATATAAATTTAGAACAAATACCGTCAGTGGCGAAGCGTGTAGATCGCTGAAAAAATGTCTTTTTCAGATTCTTTTTTTCATCCTGGGTTCTAGTCTGAGTCAAGGAAGGAACAAAAGGAAAATGAAACATGCGAAAAATTAGTGAGGGAGATGGAAAGTGTGTGTGTGAGAGAGAGAATTTTTTCTAACTTAAAAAAAAATGAAGGAAAATTATTTATAAAAAGACTTTCTGCAATATAGTGAAAAAAAAAGTAGGAAATGACTTTTTAAAATTTTTTTATATTACATGATTTTTATTATAGAATTTCAATTGGGACCTGCATAACCAAGTGTCTAGCGCTCGGTGCCACAGGTTTCGGTTCGAGTCCCTGCGGTGCCATGGATGTTTAAATGGTTTGCCTTAATGGTTCGGAATCCATTTTAAGCCGTAGGTCCCCGTCTCATATGACTGTAAGCGAGTCACAGAGCCCAATCAGACTTCTTCTCACCCACATTATTCCCAAACTGTAAAGGGGCAACTCAGCTCTAGGCACAGTGATGTGGTGGGGTGTAGTATAGAATTCAAGTATAAATATAGCAATTCGAAATGCATATTAAAATCGGAACTGCAATGTTCTGATTCATACAAGAACTTTCCTTGATCAACATGCAATACATCGCTGCTATTATCACTAAAATGAATTATCCTTGGCACAAGTAAATGCAAGCTTTAATAAGAAATACATAACACGCAGTTCATTGTCCATCTTTTGCATAACGAGTTAAATGTTTGTAAAAACAACATGAAATCGCGACAGGACTGTTGCCAGATGTCATGAGTGAACTCATCTTGCCTTAGAATAATACAAAAAGTAGCGAAAAATTATCGTTTTAGTTCTAGGGTTAAAATTAAAAGTTCGTAAGATTCAACTCATGGCGTTCCGAAGACACAGATATGAGATACGGGTACACTCAGAAGTAGGAAGTCGGGAGCAAGGAGTCAGGAGTCGTAGTCGGTATAAGAATACGACTTCCCATACCTTTTATAAAAATTAATTTTTATTTTTAATTTCAATTTTTTTTGTTTGATTTGCCTTGCGCTAACAAATTAATGGGCAAAAAATCTTAAAAATAATTTAGCATTTTTGATTCAACGAAAAAATTTTAAAAATAATGCACGATACATTAAAAGATGGTGAAAATCGTGTAATATATATATATATATATACAGTGGGTACAAAGTATTTGCACACATACAGTTTTGTTTACAATTCATAAAAAATGCATTAAAAAGTACAAAAATGGGCATTTTAAAAACACAATAACCTTATTCATCTAAACTAATTTTAAAAATACAATAATACAAGTAAAAAAATTTTTTGCAATAAAATTAAAATATCTTACGTCAAAAAGTATTTGCACACTCAACTCAACTTTAGGAAATTTGCATTTTTGTTAATTATTTGATATTTATCCTCAGTAAATAGCATACGTAAGACGACTATAAAGGGAGGTAGTGTCGATGATACTTTATCAGTTGATTGTTGATTTCAATTTGGATGGCACCTAAGAAATCTGAATTGCCGATCTCGTTGCGAGAAAAATTGTTTCTCTTCGTGAAAATGGCCTAAGTTATCGAGAAATAGGTGAAAAAGTAAATGTTCGCTTTTCTGTTCGGTACATTATAAAACGTCACAAAAAAGAAGATCTACATCAAATAATTTGCGTTCTGGACGCGCAAAGAAATCCACAGCGAATTAAGCGAAAAATTTTAAGAGAGGCATCAAAAAATCCATTTTGTTCGTGCGCTAACATTAGCCAATGATATCGCTTCAAATATCTGGAGTTCAAATTAGTGCCAAAGTATTCAAATGTCCTTGCACGATGCACAAATTTATGGAGACTTCCGGGGGGAAAAACCTTTTTATAAATGAACGAAATAGACTGAAGACCTCGAATTCGCTAAGAAATAAATCAATAAGCCAATTGATTTCTGGAAAAAAAAATGTCATATTCTCCGACGAGAGTTAAGTTCAATATCTTTAAATCAGATGGCAGAAAATTAGTTTGGAGCAGAAAGCCTTGCACTGCTTTCCATACTAAAAAAATGTATTACCTTACAGTTAAACATGGAGGAGGCTCTGTTATGGTTTGGGAGTGCATGGCTAGCAAAGGAGTTGGTAATTTGTATTTCATTGATGGAATATGACAGCTCCTACCCATATTGATGTGTTGCGAGATAACTTGCCACAAAGTGCAATAAAATTGGGTATCTGTAATTCGTACTATTTTCAGAGACAATGATCCCAAGCACACTGCCGGTATAACACGAATGTGGTTGCTTTATAATGTACCCAGAAGACTTGCTACCCCACCACAATCACCACACTTAAATCCTTTGAAAATTTGTGGAATTCCTTGGATTTAAAAGTAAGAAAAAGAAGACTTAAACAAGCTCTTATTGAAGAGTGGTCAAATATTGACCCTACTGTTACAGAAAATTTAATTAAATCAATGCCAGCAAGATTACAAGCAGTAATAGATGCTAATGGAATGCATACTAAACATTAGTTATTTGAAATTTTCTTGATATATTATATTTCTTTGTATTCATGCGGGTGTGCAAATACTTTTTTGACAAAAGATATTTTAATTTTGTTGCAAAAATAAATTGTTATTTATGTTATTGTATTTTTTTGTTTAATTTAGGTGATTAAACTTCTATTC
This sequence comes from Caerostris extrusa, assembly GCA_021605095.1. Classification (NCBI taxonomy): domain Eukaryota; kingdom Metazoa; phylum Arthropoda; class Arachnida; order Araneae; family Araneidae; genus Caerostris; species Caerostris extrusa. The sequence goes on along the minus strand of BPLR01017649.1, from coordinate 807 downwards.
TACTTTGGCAATACCAATTTTTGTATTTCTTAATGCTAATTTTATGATTTGCAAGCAAAAATGTAAATGTGCGATACTTTTTGTACCCACTGTATATGAAAGCACCAAGATAAAAAATATTTATCGGACATATTTAGAAATATAAGCAAGTGTAAAAATTAACAAAAGGCTACATTTGAAAATGCAAGAATCAATTAAATTTTTTTTTTTTTAAATCCAGAAAATTTTAACTATCCTATTTTAAATGGAACAAAATCAAAAGAAAAAAAAAAATTTGACAACTTGTAATGTTTATACTTGTTACACAAATTATTAATTACTGTTAAGACTAACGAATTAATTTGAAAGTATCTATCATCTCTTTGAAAGAAAGTTATTATGGGCAGTGATTTTTTAGAATTTGCTTATAGATCATATCAGAACTGTTAGAAAAAATGCAAACAAATTAATTCGCTTTTAAAAATCTAACTACCTAACTAAAGGCAAGAATTGAGTCCTTAATTCTACATTACACAATAAAAAGAAAATTTAACTGTTGCTTTGATTTTTATGTAACTCATTTCACTTTAAATATGTTTAATATTAATGCATTCAAAAATATGAATTCAAACTGGTTATGGAGAAGAAAAAGAAAAGAAAGGTTGACAATGAGTAATTCAAAAATGACAATTTTTTATTTACACTTCAAAACAAGTAAAAGCCAATGATACATCTAATGAGCATGGTTATGGTACAACCATCACAATTAGAGAAGTGTTGGTTATGCATTCAATTTTTACACTGAAAAGCAAGAGACTAGCAGCGAAA